>JAGXCT010035882.1:56794-88194 GCA_022495035.1 Philopotamus ludificatus | reverse complement strand
TTTGTTCAAAAAACGATCCTGCGACGAAGGTTTATATTGATATTCTAAAAAAAAATATTCGAAATATATAATGCTCTAAATCATTGCTTTTTAGTTGTTTCTATAGAATGTTGTAGCGCAAAAAAAAAACTTGGCTTATTGATTGAGTATATCAGATAAAGCCTGACTTGCAGTGAAGAGAGCGACTTAAAAAAAATAATTAATGTAGATCGTGAACATAGAAGGAAATGAGGTAATTTAAAAATCTAAACAACCAAACTCATTTAATGATTACGTTTTTTAAACGTGAGGCTTCAATTAATGTTTTGATATTTATATTAATCGCGCGTAGAGCTTCTGAAAAATAATTAAAATAAAAATATATTGAAAATAACTGTTTTATATAATCTTTTAAAATAATAAAACCATATGACCATTTTTGATACATCATAATTCGAATAAAATATTATATATAGCTTGAAAGATTTTCACCGAAATTATATTTTTTGATAATTTATAATAAATAATGGTGACTATAAATTTTCTACAACAGTTATCCTTAACCCGAAGTACGAATATTCCGAGGGTTACAAGGTTAATGGCATAGGGATATGCAAAATTTAAACAATTTACCAATATGAGGGTTACAATTTAGCAAAATGGACTATTAACGAGTACATATATGAAAAAGGTTAATAACCGCAGCCCTGAAATATTTTTTTTCATGTAATTACATTTATGTAGAGGAAAACACAACAACAGATCTTCAGAACTTTCGTTGTCATTTTTTAGATAGATGATCTCTTAGGAATACTGCGTGTCGTTGGTATATTATAACAGACCATTGAAGAATTTTATTAGAATAAGATGATAATGGAAAATACTCTCTCGAATTAATATTGAGAAAAAAAATGCTTACTCGCAGAATCAAGGAGTCGACGAGCAACATACGTATTGTCACTGCGTCTGACAGTGCAATTTGCAATCATGCGAAATTGGCAAAATACGATCTGAGAATATTAACGTAGCTATTTTTCGCATTCCTTTAATTCTATATCTCTCGAATGTGCAGAATATTGATGAAGAATGACATTTTGGCAAATGTCTTAAAAATGTTTTTTATTAAAACTTGCTATAAGAATATTGATATTTTAGCACTGAGCGAATGCGAAAAGTTAAAAATAATTTAAAAACCGAATAAAAATCGACGCGGATAATTCAAATTCCCGAAGTAAATACAAAATCAATTTAAACTTCTCAAGGAAACATTCTTTGGACAACTATTTATTGCCACAATCAGTCTACTCTGATTTCCAGCATTGCATTTTTTTAATTAAAAATAATTCTAGACGTTTAATGCTCCTTATCTCGAATCAATAAATGCCATTGGTACTATTGTACACATGTAATCCAATTGCTTGTTTCGAAATTATACATGTATACGCATATACAAATGTACATAGCACAAACACAAATAAACCGTTTGAATATTACTAAACAAACGATAAACTTCAGGTCGATAGAACTTGGATAGAATCTGCCGATCTTATTTATCTTGGAATGCAGTACTGTCGGTTATTGACTTTGGATAATTCCGCGCTTTCTGTTTCGTAGTTAGCTATCAAACGGTACGGATAACAGGCAAACAAAGATAAAATTATGACGCATACGAATAACATTTATTAAATACCCGGTGTATATTTCAATGGCCGTCCAAGTTGTGAGAGTCGTAACCACTTGAGGGACATTCGACCACTATGGCGTCAGTTTAACCTCCGAGTCCTTAAGCTATGGCAATCCAAAACTTCAACATTCTGCGGTAATCTTGTACGGGAATTAGGAATGGGAAGGGTGGCCAACTTTGAGAGTTAATCTCCAGACACGACTTTCTGTCCACCCCTGGATGAAACGAATATTACAAATACCTAAATTGTTTCGCCAAACTGCTAAACAAGTGGCTGGTACAAAAAAATAAGGCGAATACAGGATGCTGCATATATTATTCGATATTAAATAATTTTAAAATTGCAATGCATATTTTATTCAAGTTGTATAACAATGAAAGAAATTCCCCGAACACAAAAAAATAAGATAACAGTTCTGTTAAAGGCATAAGTCTTGAAAAAGTAACGAAGTTTAAATATGATGTTATCACGAATTAATTCAGTGATTATATTGGATCCTTTAGAGTATTTAGAATGTGTATCGAATCTTTATCAAATCTCTATATGGATGAATGAACGATTTGGAATCTTTCTGTTATGCTAAATAAATAAATAAATAATAATACAATCCTAGAATTGGTCCAGTGATTTGTAACTAAAGACAAGAACTAATTACTGTATTACATGTATAAATAATTTTCTTCCAATTTTCCTAACAATAAATAATATACTTTTTTTTAATGGTTCTTGTTTGTGTAATTTATTTGGACTTGTACAAAATTAACCATTAGGACATAGTCAAACTATAACATCAAAGAAGTACTGTAAAAAAACTCGTTAAAAATATATTTTATTCAATAACAATAAGGAAATTCCTTAATTCAAGTCAAGAAAATAACACCTTTTCAGATTCTTGGACGACTAAAATATTTAAAAAAAAATCGACATCTAATTAAAGATCATTTAAAAGCTAAAACGTCTTGAAATTTAATGTATATCATTGTCTTTTATGTATCAAATAAATAACACTGATCTGGAATAAAGGAATCAACGAAGAAAACTCTCGCATAATTTGCCGCATCTGCACATGGAATAGAGTTTTTAGATTTTGTTAAAAAAATATTATGTCAGTTAACTTTAATATTACAAGATACAAACGTAAAGGAATTTATAGATAATAATTACGACAGATAATTATAATTTAACAATCCATAACAGATTTATCTATAGGCTAAATCTCCAAATATTTGTATAAAGCAAATTTTTCTGTAATAAATATATCTGATTATTTTATTTTTTTCTTTAGTTTTTATAAAATGTTCTAGCGCATAAAAGGAGTCATAGCTTAGCGATATAATTATAACATTCTATATTTGTATTGCTAGTATGACTGTAAACCAATACAAGGCGATAACATTCATAGAGTCGGATTTTCGAGGGGGAGAAAAATCTCCAAGATTTATACCCGGGTATATAAATCACATTTCGATATCACGTGATATTATTAATAGCGCACTGAATATATATGTACATGCATGTGTACATACATACATATATATATAAAGAGGGGAGATGAATCTCGGCATGTTCATCCGTCGGAGATAAGTCACCGGTGCCGGTATTCTATTCCACGTGGATGCCCATTAGCAAGATAAGACGACGCTAATAAAAATATGAACGTCTAATGTTATCCAGCACGACAACGATACAATGTTCTTCTATTTGTGTATCTCTGATACATATATAGTATGAATACATATAATTATATAGGATAAAACATATGCATAGAATTAGCAAGAACGTGTGAAAATACTTTGAATCTTATTTTATTTGTGCATACGTATACGTGCTAATGTCTACTATATCTGGATAAACTGGTTGGTGGATGCTGTTACTGATCTCACGGGTCAAAGGTTCGAGACAAAGATCAACCACCATCAGATAAACAATCAGAATATTTTATAGATAAAAAAATGTTAAGCTCCGTCTGCCGCCTGCCATAACCGACCGTGTTACACGGTAAATTAATACCAAATATTTCAAAATTTGGTCCTGGGGAGTTCTTAAACTGACCCAAATACGAGCATCACGTCCCAGTAGCGGCCGGCCATCGAACTGCAGGCGCAGAGCCAAGAGGGCTATTGCAACTTTGGGACCAGCCAGCCAGCCTGAAAGCTCTGCCGGGACAAATGTGCCAGAAATAAGAAGTGCACTCTGATTTATACACCATTTTTATATGGGCGAGGAGACCGTGCTGGTATATCGGTTACCTGTGCACCAGTGGCGCAATTGTGTTTTGCGCTTGGAGCGCTATTTTATTGCGATAGAGAGATATGGGAAATTTAGAAAATAGCATTTTATTTATTAAAATATATATGCTGCCCTATAAAATTGACTACGGTCCTCCGGTTACATAGATACCCTTTATTCATCTTCAATTTTATTGTTATTCCGTATAAATTGTGTGAACGCTTTTTAAGGCTTTCTTTACTCAGAACGATGTACATACATATATATGAAACAAAGTATATTTTTGAAAATATTAATTTTAAGAATAAATAAATACAAAAATCGAATGGTTAAACTTAGATTTGACAATAAAAGATCAGTAGAAAGAGCTATAAAAAAAAAGATAAAAGTATTTTAATATGTGTAACTAGACACCATACACATTTCTTTCGTGATTAATGCATCTGAATATTTTAAAAATATATTATTATTTACTACACTAGTACATCGTACTTTAACAACACGGCTTTGATATAAAACGGTTGATGAGTTTAGACATATTTAGCTTATATAACACGGATTTAGAAAAAAACATGTAGTTATATGATAAATTAAAAATAAATCAACATATCTGATTTGGACTTTGATAATATTGATACTGCACCAGAACATTACATTTTTACTACCAAACACTACGTTTTTAATCTAACATATGGACCAAGAAATAATATAAATATTTAAAGCGTATTCGTCGAATATTCGATATAGATTCTAAGAAATGAAAATAAACGACTTTTAAATGCCAATATTGAAAAAAAGTTGTGGTAGTAAAGAACATTAGAAAATGTTATACCACCAATAGAAGATGAATACCTGAAGTCAATTAACATTCGTGCGAAGAAGGATTAGATGACTTGGATATTTAAGATATCAAAAAATTATTTGAATACCGAGGTAGATCTAGTCAAAATGTTAGATGAAATTACCATGATTGATGACTCAGAGAGAAGTTGCAATGAAGCAGCTACATATTTCATATTTAAAAGAATAAAAGGTTTAAAATTAGCTGAGAAATTGGCACATTTTTTTTATAGAAAATAATCCTATAAACAAAATAATCTAGAGAGAATTACTAATGCTCTTATCCAATTCAATGAAATGCATAAAGATTTCAAATTCTAAAGGCAGACAATCGTTTATTATGCAGTTTTTTAAAGTTAAATTAAAAACTACTCAGTGTTCTACAATAATGAAAACTTTACAACCGATCTTAAAAAAATATATAATTAAATAAATAGGATTAAAAGTGATAGTGATAATGTGATAAATCTATATAATCTAAAGTATTTTAAATAAATACGTAAACGTATATTTTTTATGTTGTTTATTAGAATAATGATGATATAATTAAACGCTCTAATTTATATGAACTTTATACCCTTTTAAAGCACGAAATATTTATGAATTAAGATAAAGAAACATTTAAAAATTGCTGGAGCGTTTTAATAAAATTATCATCTAATAAATTATTATATATTAATTAAGATCCGTTTAAGGCTTACAAAACAGTATTTATAATATAAGCGTTTTGATAAAATAAAATAGTTCAATTGTTCAATTGTTTTCCACAAAAAATCATTATTAAAGTGTTCCTCAACAGATACAACGTACACTCGTGTCAATGGCTTTTCTAACCTTTTAAGCCTTTTTAGAATATAATTTTCGGTATGGCGTTTAGCTCCTTTAGTAAACATGTCTTTATTTCCAAAATGCTGTAAAAATTTGGTCCTTTCATATTTTTTTTATCTTCGGAAATTGGAAAAGTCTCAAAAGGTAATGTCCAGCAAATATGGAGGTAGAGGCAACATAAAGACAAAAAAAACATATTTCCCGTTTTATATTCGCAAGTAAAAATCGCGGAGCACACGAAAACATATGAAACCATTTTTTTTATTAAACCTTGTAGTCTATAAACTATTTAAAAAACTTATTGCAATAGAGTTTTTTATTCAAATAAGATTATGCTGAAACTTTCAACAAGCAAATAATACTTCAATATTATATGCATTATTTTATAGAGGGTTAAGGATAAATTATTTAAATTAATTTTTTTTCTTAAAAAGCCGCTAGTAAAAATTATATGAAAGTCGGAATATTACACGATTTATGCAAAAGTGCTTACAAAGAAATATTAAGGGAACAATTAAAACAGAAAGACAACGAATGTCTTTTAGCAATTTCCATCATTCTGTATTGTGTAAAATTTATCCTAAAATCTAAACCCTCAATTTTATCTAAATATGAATTAAATTCTAAATTTTATTTAAACAAGGATGCAAACTCTTCTAGACGTAAAAGCTTAATAACATTACACTGCTACTAACTCATCGTTTTTGTTCATAAATAGTCAAGTTAACTAGTATTTCAAAATCAACTTATTTTTTAATACAAAATTAAATACCAGAAATAGAGATTCCGAAAATTAAAAATAATTTTATAAATATAACACTTTCAAATACATAATTAATAACCAATGATTAACGGCTTACAAACTGTATAATTATTTAAGGAAAATTCTTAATTAGTTTTAAAAATCTAGGAATATTTTTTTTATTAAATGTATAATTAGAGAAAATTATCATATAATTCATTAAATTTAGTAAGAGAGTAAAATTATATACCTGTCCTGTATTTAATACGTATCGACTTACACGTGTAAGGATATTTCATATATTTTTAATTAGGTCTATATTTATATAGCTCAGTATAATGAGGCATTTTTAAGCAGAATTTGAAATTGTATAACTTTTTACGAAAGTGAAATTCGTATATATTTTCGGCGTAATAAAAATAGACATTATACCCAATCTATTACAGATGATCGCTCGGCTTCAGTCAAAAAGCCTCCATTCGAGAGCATAACGATGATTTATTACATGTATAATATACATACATGCGATTGAGAAAGAATTTTTTGGCCAACGTTCGAATGTCTCTCGTGTTTGTTTGTTTTAACCGAAAAAGGTCGGCCGAACAAAGAAGTTATCTGCTTTTCGGCTGAGTGACCATTACTTCAAATGGAGATGACTCCGAATGCCAACGATTGCCGACATGTATGTGGCCAAACCGCCGACTCGGGCCCCACCTCCCGTCACGTCGGGGGCGAATATTTTCGTTTTATGTCACCGCGTTTATGGGGGCCACGGAAAAAAATATTGAATATGAAATTTAATTAGCTAGATTAGGCCGTATAATATATTATACGGCCGTTCAAAAAAT
Source organism: Philopotamus ludificatus (assembly GCA_022495035.1). Lineage (NCBI taxonomy): Eukaryota > Metazoa > Arthropoda > Insecta > Trichoptera > Philopotamidae > Philopotamus > Philopotamus ludificatus. The sequence goes on along the minus strand of JAGXCT010035882.1, from coordinate 81,043 downwards.
TACATTTTAATATAAGGTCGTAAAGTGTGCTATAGACCTTACACGCTCATGTATTCGCGGGTCAAAAATGCGAAAGTGTGCATTCGAACACGTGTGTGTGTACGGGAATGACGCAGAGCACACTATGACTATTTCCAGAATTTGTTAATACCTCGTAAAAAACTCACTGGTATAATTTGTTTTAATTACCGCATTAAATTAACCTACATTTTTTACATAAAATCTACTTTATCAAATTATTTTGTCCCGCGGGCATAGTAAAAAAATCTTTTTTGAAAAAATATTTTTATTTCATTTTACATTTTAAGAATTTCCGCTCAATTTGCACAGATTTTTACACCTTCACTTTTAAGCAAGAGAGTGTTTTTTTAACTAAAATAATAATTATCCACAAATCTCACTAATAAATAATATGCCGAATATAAAAATGCAAGTCTGAGGACCGTATTTTATTCGTTTCTGTTTTTGTCCTGGAAAATGCAACATTTTCTTTTTGATTTAGGTTCAGTTTTGAGTGATTATTTAGAAAAAATTAAATCAAAAATTATATTTTACCATATACATAATAAGTAATTGAATTAAAATAAATAAAGTATATATAGCAGGACTCTTGGGTATATTTATTTTTAATTGAAAAATATGGAAGTTACCTCAAATTATTAGTATATATTTTCATTTAAACTAATGCTCTTGTCTCGTAAACAAAAATGTAAACCATACAAGGGCCTTTTAACATGATTTTTTTTCGAGCTCCTAGATTCCAAGAATACTATCAAAATTCCAAAATATATTTTCAATAAGAAGTAATAAAAACGAACTAACTGTTTTTAAATATGTTTTGAACCGAAATAAATCGATACTTTTTTCGGTTCAGCCTTATTTTTCGATCAGAAAAAATAAAAAAAACTGTTATTGGAATATTACAATAACAGTTTTTTCGATTTTTTATTTGATTCCGATTCAAAGCCCAGATATATTAACTGTTTTCTAAAAGAACTTGAAGCTGTAAGGATAAGGCAGGAAGTAGAAAATTAAATTAAACGCCCTATGATTATAAACGCTTATGATTTGAATGTTAATATTTTAGGCGAACTATTTTTGAATAATCTTGGGATCAATTTACGCGAGAAAAAAAATTCCAATAAATGCATTCACGCTAATTTATAATAAATAATTATTATTAAAAATTCATATATATAGGAGTCATATATTTTTACATTAAATAAAATTTAGTTCCAAGAATTTAATAACTATCAGTAAAAATGTATTTCGAAGAGTCGAATATATTATTTATACTTATTGAACTATTAACTACAGATACAGCACATTTCAGTAGTACGTTTTCACTCGCATTCGGCACAACGTTCCGGATGCGAGCGAGAAAATATATCGGACCCCTGGAAACAGAAGCGTATATTATTGTTTTTGATTTTTTCGCAATTGCAGACAATAAAGGATAACGATTATTTATGATATTTATTCTTTTGGCTTTTTTAGACAAATAAAAAAAGTTTGTGACATTTAGGATTTATATTAAAACTTTTGCAGACACTTGCATAATATTTATAAAAACCCTGGCGAATGAGACGCAGTAAGAAAAATGACCCGGGGAATGAGATGCAGTAATTAAAAATGCGTATTGGGTTGAGACAAGTTCTAACTTGCACACATATGCAAGTGCAGAGTGCATATGCAAGACTGTCCGCGAATATGTTAACCCTTTCCACTCTGACTACATTTAGTCGAAGCTATGAGTTACTCCCATTATATTATTTTTACAAATTTATTATGAGATATTCATTGGAAAAATTAATAAATAGCATTTATATGGTTTGATCTAATATCCGATTCAATAAATCTCTTTTTTTCAAATTAAATAAAAAAACTTGGTTAAAGTTATTTGTTAAAAAATGTTTTGGGCCAATACATCTGGTCCACGGGGTGGTGAAAAAGATTAAAAAAAAAATCAAGAAAATTTGGGATCCCAAATAGATTGGTATCGCCACTGTTAGGTTAAATGATAATAATTATAAAAGGAAAAAGAACAATTGGACAATTCCAATGCCTTGAAAATACATATTATACATATGTAGAACTGATACGTCAGATACTCTGCAATAATCTACAAATCCATACATTCCAGCGATCGTATCGATGTTAATAATTAGAGAATCAGGATTAGAACTCGGTCTCTAACTATAACACCGAGTACGTTTAATGGAAGTGTCATATTAAGCAGTCACATTTCCAATTTAGATTCGCACCGGCAATTAGACAATGATTGTTCTGACAACACAATCCAATCGAGTGCTGCGCAGCCGCACTGCGACCGCCCTCCACTCGGCCGCGGTCCGGCCACTCGACGCCCCTGGCCCGAGTGTGTCAATCGAGCACTGTTTGCTCTCCGTGCGCTCAGTACGTAGTGTGTGATGAGCTCCTTGATCCTCGATCCGAATTGCAAACTCGACGTCGAGACGTATTACACGTCATCCATGGACGATCCAATTACGAGTCATTTTGCTCAGAAATGAATTACACACACGTACATATTAAAATAAGAATTGAACGCGAGTGGGATGTAATCCTGTTTTCGCTCGTGCACACAAAGGGACACGTGAAAAAGTGCTCTTCACATATTGTCCTTGAAGTAAATTGAAAATTCGGCTGTTGTGCTCCGAAGCAAGTGCTAGATTTTTCCGCAACGTACCCGAAATACGAAAAGACATTTCATTCTACTTAAAAATGCTTAGATTCGCCTCCAAATAAAAATATATATTTTTTTCATTGTATTATCATAGCGAATATATTAATTCAATTATGCATGATAGATATTATGCTGTAAATTTCAATAACTTTTTCAAACGAACCAAATATGAATAAATAATAAAAGTCTTATGGTTTCCCCTTCTTTAATTGCTTTTAAAATAATCAAATAGGAGAAAAAAAACAGAACGGGGTTCTTAGTCTCACTCATACTCTATACTCGCAATAATTAAAAAAATCTTTAATTGATTATAAATAATATTTTTGTCTCATTCAAAGTAGTCCAGATCAGATGCATCATATATTTGTGCAAAGCACTTCTGGAACACCAATATCGATATGATGTTGTCTTTACGTTCCTAATGTTGATCCAATTCTTTTTTGATAAAATAATATTTCACATTTTTCACTTTTCCACGAGCAAAAAATCCACAGTCGCCACAACACGTAAAAGCTTTTTGAGAGCCAAAAATAAAATAATAATCCAATATGGCTACCAATATCAAAATGCATCAGGGACAAGCTTACGATCATAAGGAGGAAAAATAACAATTAAATTTATACAGTCTGTAAAATTTCTGATTTCTGATTAATAAACTTTGATTGAATCATATTTAAAGTTAATCTATATATGTATTGGCACAATGAGTTTAATAATATGTGGACATTTTATATATATATATATATCAAAAACTATATATTAAACATATGAATAGTAAGCTTTCTATAAAGCTCATAAAATTTATGAAATTATCTCATAAGAAAAAAATATTATATCGATTTTTATTAATAAATTATATAAGCCATCTATAAAAATGAATTGTATGACAAACAATACGGGTAAATAAAATTTAGGATCGTTGTAATAATAAATATCAATCATTCAACGAAAATTCATAATTTTCAATATGTTTTCAGTAAATAATTTTGTAATTTTCAAAACTTTACACCTCAATTAAAAAAATATAGCACTATCGGATATTTATTATATTAAAAAAATACAGGTAACTACTAATTGAGGTAATTAAAAGGTTAGAATGAGTATTAAAAACATTCAAATAAACTAGAGCCTATTTTATATAACGCCAATTTATGTAGCTATAATTTTTGGCAATTAGGGAAGCATTTTTAATTTCTATTAAGTCTTAACAAAATAAATTTGAAGGAAGGCAATTCCAGTTTTTTTCAATATGTGCATGAAATCAATTTACCATAGATTCAGATCAAAATATAAAATAATAACCATTGAACAAAATTTCTTGTCGCAGAAAAAACATATTTTTTATCAATATATTGATTTCTTACCTATTACTTTCAACAATAATACACAGCACGATAGGTTGATTGATTGTAAAATGAAACATACCTGAAACAAATATAAAATCAAATATTATTACATTGAAGAAAAGCATCAATCACCTACGCAAAACATTGCCAAGGATATTAAGCTGATAATACGAATTCCTAACCCGATACTTAATCATCAACTGAAAGCACATCTCGATCCGCTTTATAATTAAATATTCCCCCGCAAATAATTGAGTGTCTTAAAATAACAAGAACGGGACTAAACTCCCACTATCCGTACAAATCCATCATTCCAATAATATTAATTTGGGACTAGCTTCTTAAGGCTATCGGCGATTGTCCTCGGTTAGGGGGTGGTGGGTGTTCACGCAGCGTCACCTTGCATCAAAGGCGACAACTCAAATAAATTGAATCTCCTGTAATCGGAGTTGGGGCCAAGTTTGCGGAGAGAGTATGCAGATTAGGAGAACCAGTTAGTGCACTAAGATAATTGCGGTCCTGTAGCCCAGAGCCTCTGGCTGAGTCAACACAGATCGGCCGCTTTGTGAACCAAACATTTCAATATGCCCGATCGGATTGATTTGGAAACCAACAGGAACAGGCAGTGGTACTCGGGGCTTCCTTGGCAGAGAATTCTAACAGATTTGGAGGTCGAAGACATGCACTGATCCATCTCTTAATGAAAGCAAAACAGAGGTGCTGTCATTCAAAAGAAGATATTTTACTGAGGAAATCTCAGTATTTTTATGTTTTTTGGAGATGAGATTATCATCTCAAGATTTTTTTCTACATATTTTACTTACTTTAAACATATTTATATTGAGTAATTAAAGTATACATAAGGTCGAATACGTAATGTATTAAATAATCATAGATAAATTATATCAGAATAAATGATGGCTTCGAAAACTTTATTTTTTTAAATAATAATATTGACTATACTGCTATTCAATTTACATAATAAATATATATTTACTATGTACTGTACATATATTTTTCCTTGAATTAGCTATGGAGTATAATACAATTTTATCCAGCTTTAATTATTAATGTTTATATAATATTAACATTCCATAATCCATTGTGTATGTATCACGATTGTATATAATCAATGTAATCGATGAAATAAAAACGACAATATCGGATAATACTGAAATTAATTTAATTCGTAACCAATTTCGGGCTGAATATTTAATTTCATGACTGACCCAAATACGTGGAAAATGGCTGCATAAAACTATTCCGTCGAGAATACGTGATTATTTTTCGTACACAACCACCAATCGCGGATAGACGTTGGAAATATAATGTCGTTTTCAACTCTTAGCCAGATGAAACAGTCTACCACCGTAGCCTAGGGTACATTTGGAGAATTGGCATCCACCGCAAACTGAGATACAGTTTCTGTCCCCGAAAACTTGAGCACAGGGAAGTCAATCAGACGTAACGACCGGCTCTGTGCCGACGTTTGAATGCCAACCAACTCCGCACAGCTCTTAATTGGGGATAAAAGCTGGTCTCCACGATCCTCCAGAGATTTGGGTCACAGACTTCAAACACAAAAGGCGACACGATCCAATAACTCCGATAAATAAATTAAATCTACCGCCGAATGGCGGCGTACCTGCCCCCATTAGATCAGACCATAACCTTTACCCGCATTAAGCTTGACACTGAATCCATTATATCAACGATGGCTTTTAATGGTAAACACTATGGATCTGCGAGGTTCGCCGATCGGGTTGAGCAGGCTTGGCTCAACCCACGCAATTCAAACGCAAATGTGATTTATGTTAAGTGTTTGAATGGAGCTCATTACCTGAACGTGATCGATCGCTATGGTGATGATACATTGTCTTTTGGTCAGGATGGAACCTGGCCAAATACAAGACAATATTATATAATTTTAAAAAAATATTACTATAACCTAATTGATTAGTCGTCTAATATTTAATTAAATCATAATTGGTAATTGATTCATAAACTTATTCTAACACTTTTAAAATAATACGATCCACTGAACAATTACTATATTTTTAAACGAATTAATTATTCTAACGCGATTCGAAACACATTATATATGTATTTTTAAATTCGCGCATTGTTACGTTCCAGTGTTCATAGCAAAAATTATGAAATTTATCAAACTAAACGTTGCTTTAATTCACTAAGGCTTGCAATTTGCTAAGAGTACGGAACAGCATTTTCTCACTTATGATCCCGACCTAGATCGAGCTTTAAAATTCCAACGAGACGGCAGATTTGAATGGCTGGATATCAAGAAATGTATAAACGTCCTGTGAAAATAAAATCACAGAAGTGGATAATGGATTTCCTAATAATAAGAAATTAAACAACACTGGACAGCAACAACAAACACAAGGATTCATTAGATTCTTTCACTTCATACGTATTAAATTGATACGTACACTTTTTTAATTTAAATAACCATTCTTAAATTTTTCTATGAATTCTATGGTTTTTCATATGCATATTAGATAAACGACAGAATATTAAATACATATTAAATACGCACCATTCGATTTCGCTAATTTTTAGAAGTTATCACAATATACTCATTGAGTTTTATATTATTCAAATATATTAATTTTTTACGTAATATTTTGATATCTGGGCACAACAGTCAATTGTCTATTGCTGATATAATTTATGAAAATATGCAACATTGTTTTAATCTAAACTTGCAATTCGAAAGTAAATAAACAAAATGTGTAATTTTGTCAAATATAATGATTAAAGTTTCGATTTTACGTTAATTTTACAAAGTGGTACATTTTATATGTTTAAAGCTTATCTAAAAAATCTTTAAATACCCATATAAAAAACGTTTTTAATTTTTATAGATATAGTAATATTTTTGCACATCTAACACTATCAATTCATATTTTTTTAGATTAATTGTATTTAAATACCGAATAAAACAGATAAATTAACGCTACTGAGGCAGCTTTATATTTACCCTTCATTCGATTGCATGTGTTCGTCAGCTAAAAGTGTGTAGACAGTGTTGGTGCACATTTTAATCACAATTAAGTTCGATAAAGTGATCTACTGCCCCGCAAAAAAAATTCCGTGAATTTTCCGGATTTCCGCGACCGTCAACGTGCCCGCGCTCTTCAGCGCAACTACACGAAAAATATATCACTACCTACGCGAATTAGTATTGTCGCCAGCGGACCATCACAACCATAGATGTCAAACGTCAAACAATAACAAAAATAAACAAGTGTCAAGTGCTTCGACTAAACATCATTAGTAAAAACTAATCAAAACAATAACTAATAATTAAGTGCAGTGCAAAATTTGAATATGGCAAATAACTCCGAATGAATCTTCTTCTTCTTCTTCTGTAAATAATGTAAATGTCAAAACTCAAAGTGTCAATAATCAAAAAATAAACAATGATGACCCGAACGTAAACATTAGTGCTCAAACCAATCAAATAGATATGCAAGCGATATTAAAAAAATCGAACTATACGATTTGGAACTATCAGGAACACGCAATTAATTAAAAGCATTAGAACTAGTCAATACGCGTCAGAAAAGGGAAATAAAAAGACTCAATAATCACATAGAAGCAATTCATATGAATAATAAAAAATATAATCGGTCACTATCGAAAATCTCGGTTTCTCCACCTACGATCAATTATCGTTCATGGAAACAGACAAAGGAATCCATACAGAGTCCATCTCCGAATCCGAAACACAAGACGATCCAATAACAACCAACATGCAGCAACAGCCACCTTCAACCGAGAACGACGCAACCGACGCCAACAACACTAGAGGGTTCACCAAGGTCTCTAGAAGGGCAACTAAACGAAAGTACAGGTACAACTAAAACACAAACATATAAACCAACGGACACTGCCCAAACACAACCCAATACACAACAGATAACACAACAACGACAACAAGTCCATCCGCATCCCCCCGATAACAATCCTATCCAAACATAGTATCAAGGAAATAATAGAATCTCTGAAAGTAAATAAAATCATCCTCAAAGAGATAAAAAAAAAAACTCCATTGATCATTCTCTCATCTTGCTAAACTCCTCAGATGACAAATCGGGCAGCCACTAATATATTTCCAAGCAACAAAATTCAGAATTCAACATTTTTAATTCGTGACCAACCGTCAACTAAAATCACAATCAAAGGATTTCCGAAAACTCTAACGACAGGCGACGCCAAAGAATATTTGGAAAACCAAGGTTTTTCAGCTATAGAAGAGGTAATAAGATTAACCAAGAACAATCATAAAACAGATCTGCCGATGCTTCTTGTCAAGGTGAGCGATCCCAACGAAGCTAAATAAATATTCTAAATCATCCACTTGGGTTACGTAGTTGTAAAGGTTGAGCCATATACAAATAATTCGCCGTACCAGACCCAATGTCACCGGTACCAGAGATTCAGCCACACCTCCTCTGGATGCACAGCAACATTTCAATGTGTAAAATGCGCTGGTTCCCACCCGACGGACACCTGCTTAAAACCTTACGAAGTAGTTCCAAAATACTTTATTTGCGGCGGTCCACATACAGCATCTTTTAGCCAATGCCCCAAATTTATTAAAAAGACCAATGCTGATATTTACTCTTAAACTCTTTATATTAAAAAAAATGTGTAAGAGACGTAAAAAATAATAAATTGCATGAATGCGCGAAATGTATGGCCTCATATGCATTAAAAATAATTAAGGGGTTTTAGATTTGTCTGATTTTTTATACTTTATTCATTGACATGACCAACTAGAAATTTAATATTTATAATTAGAATATATATTTATAATAAAATATATTTTTTTAACAAACTTTGTTAGTAAAACACAAAAAAAACTGTCCACACGTCAATTCGTGACATTAGTCATAAATTCACCACCCCCAGTATAGTAGTTTGTATCCACAAATATTTTTAAAGCTATCTGTCCTTGATTTTCTTAAATTGAAAGCAATATTAATTCACATAAATACACTTACACAAAATATTATATATTAATAATACGGAAAAATGAATTATTATTTTTAATACATATTTGTATTTAAAAAAAATAAATACTGTTTATTGGTTCAATCAAACATTTGACTAATTAACTTTATTTATATTAATACATATATTATCAGTTGCGATATATTAAATACATAATTTAAATTAATGATACCGGAAGACATAATCTCCCAACTAGCTCAATCAAAGATCGACCTGATATAAACCCAATTTATGCATGGGGAAATTCGGACATTAGCCATGGATCTGTCAGCTGTTGGCGAATTATTCAGCGTCGCTTTCAACTATTACCATTTTATCGGCGAGCGCGTAAAAAACTATCACGGCCAATTCGGTTATTATTTCGTTCGGCAATAATCATTACATATAAAATGACTTCTTTTAATGCTCAAAATAAATCTGTTTTCAATACCCATCATTAATAATATTGAATCGGATATGATCAGAAATATCAAGCAACGTAATTCGAAAACGAATCGAAACACGGCCGTGCTCACGGAACATTATAATAAATTTAAATCATTATGTGTTGACTATGCCATTTTTTTTTTCTTCGTCATATATTAGATTGTTCTAGAATTTGTCCCATCTGACGTGTTCCACGATCAGATCAAATTTTTACGCAGGGATCGAAATCGAAGTGGAAAAGGCGAACAGACCTCCGCCCGTAATAAATTTTCTGATAACACTGAAGACAGAACAATTTAACAATGCTCACGCCATGAAGCGCGAACAAATAAAATTCACCTGATCTAATTTCGGAACAAGTCATATGTATATTTTTTTATGTTGCCACCCATCCACCCTAAATACGGCACAACCTATTTCCGGAACTGTGATGAATTTTTAATGCAATAAAACGCCTTAAACACGCTTCAACTCCACTGGAAAACAATTTAATTAAGTGAGAATATATGTAAATATCGCTTGTAATTTCAAATCATGTACAGTGCTGTTATTAAAATGAGAAAAAAACAACAATAAAAATAGATTAGCCGCAAAAGTGGATTGATTTATGGAGTTGTGTTAAAGTTCGATGGATGCCAGTGTCCGGCCCGTGGTCAAAAGTGTTTTTCTTGGGTTCAGAATCTGGTCTGGAAGTAATAAATCTTGGCCGCGCCACCAGCACAGCTCGCGAGGAATAATAGAAATATAAAGAGCCAGGCGGAATTGGGCACAGGATTTCAAAATGATTTATGTATGGTGTTATTGCCGGCATAAATTCTGAATTTAACTAAAAATTCAATTTCGAAGAGGCTAACATTGAAGACCAGCCCAATAAACGGTCGCCTGCGACAATATCGCGGGGGAACCGCCCTTGCATAGAAGAGCAACACCTGCATTTTCCGGCTGAAATACAAGATTATTATTGCTTTTAATGTATAATAAATCAATACGAACATTATATAGAAAAACAACGCCCTGTTTTATGTACAATTTTTTATGAAAACATATTTTAAATTTTAAAAAAAATAAGCTTTTCAATGTCTATGTAAATAGAAATAGTCCAAAGAAAATTTGATCCATGCACTTTATATGATAATTGATAATTTGATCATGTTAAATGAACCATCTCGATCACATAATACGTTCTTAGATTACAATGCTTCATAGTATGTTAAAAAAAAATCTGATGGATCGGAAACTCGTATTATAAGCAAATGTTCCAGAAATGCTTCGAAAATTGTAAAAAGCGCTGGAAGTAGTGTCAATATCAACTAGTGGAAATAATGTCTGATGGGCATTTACTTTAAAGAGTACAAAATTAATTAAATCAATCAAAAATTCTGCGTATATTTATTAAGAAGCTTGTATATGTTTAATTACTTAGCCCTGCCGATGGGATCTATTGAGACACAAGTTTTTGATTTTTCTCGAATTCATATAATACAAATCCTAGTCACAAACTTTTTGTATTTGTCTAAAAAAGTCTAAAGAATAAATCTGTTGCCACGGATCCGATGTATTTTCTCGCACACATCCGGTACGATGTGCCGATTGCGAGTGTGGTTGACACGTGCGGCTAGAGCACAGTCGGCTGCTATTTTTGTTCTTAGAATAATAGGATATTGATGAAGAATTCATCAATATCTTGACTTGAAATGCTTGGAGTCTACTTTCCATTATAAATACAATATACCACCTTCGGAGAAGAGTTAGGAGAAAGGCGATATACTGCCAACCCTCCTATAGCGGTCTAAGCTAAACTCTAGATCACCGTTTTCTACAAAACGATAAAATTCATATTTCGTAAATATATAATACATTGCAGAGTAAAATAAAGATTAATCCTCTGTGGTTAACAACAAAATATAATAAACTAAAAATTTAACGAGGTCATTTAAAATATGGGGATATAAAAATGTATAAAAAATTCTAAAATACAATTAACAACTTAACCCTAAATTATGTATGGGTCCTTAGTCTTTTATAGAGCGGTTTATTTGGGGTAATCTGTATCTCCGCACTATATGAAGGTTGACTGTAATAATTCCTGCACGATAAATTATAGATCACTATAATAAGATCAGCCATACTTGGACCTAGTTGATCTAACAAATATTAAGATTGTGATAAAACCTCTTTGATGTATATGCTTATTTGCTAATCTGGGTTATCTGAGATAATTCATATAGTGGAAAAAAATATATAGTATAATATAGTTTCTAACAAATATCCTTTATTAACATTTCACAAATTTATTCATTAAACAAGTACATAGGCGTAATGTAAACAGTTGATCATATTTTCAGCAAAAATTCCCTGGCGATTCCTACACTGTATGTCGGGAATATTAGAGTTCTTGGTTGGATCGTATATTATTTTTATTCACTGAGATAAATGTATCAATCATCACAGTGCTATAAAAATATTTAATACATTGTATCAACCTGTATTTCTGCAAAATTGCATTGCACGAATAAAAGTACATACAAGCATATTGAAATTCGATAAATTCAACCTGCAGAGTGAAATACATTGCACGAAAAAGAAATATTTTATTTAACTGTCAAGTTTATTTATGTACACAATATTTTCTACTCGAGTGAAGCTTCCAATAGTTTATTTTCTTTTCAAAAAAAAATGTTCAATTTTAAATACATAATTATGTTATCAATCTCTTTTTTTTTGATACAGAAATGCAATTTCGTACAATTTAAATATCCGAAGCAATTCGTGTAATACACAACGAGTTATCAATGGCCTGCTTTGGTATTCAGCGAACAGCCTCGACCTTCACAATACTTCAGAGAAATACAAAGTGAAATTTAAACGCGTTCGTCAGACGTCTTAATAGATGGAAACTATTACACTTTGTCATTTCAGACTTCATTGGTATTCAAGCGGCGGGCCGCGGCGAATAAATTGCATTAAATTCGGTAATACCAGCCTGTTAATAGTGCGAATATTATCTAGAATCACGACGCTTTAAATTGTTATACTAAATTGTGATAAGAACATAATAGATGATGTGTTTAAACTTCCAAAGTGGAATAATTTTATTACGATATATAAGCTCTTTATTGTATAGACTTAATATAAATATTGCGGAGAAAGTATCTGAGTTTATTATAAATGAATTTCGTATGTTTATATAATTATATGGATTTTTTTTTAATATACCTTTACGACCTACGACCTCGATTCGATGAACTTTTGACCACTCACTTCTGGAGTAACACATGGAAACTATACAATCTGTCATTGCAGTGTCAAAGTTCCACTCACCTGAAAGGGGAAGTCCCCGACAACTAACGCTCCCCAATCCCACCCCCTGCGCCTTGGCTATGTCTGGCTTGGCTCGTGACAGAACTTAACTTCTAGAACTCGCTTTGGTTGTATTCAATTAGCGCTCAATTTGCATTTCGCCACCTCCGTGCGGCTAATAATAATGGCGAGAGACGGGTACTTCCTCGAGGGGTGTCATATCGCCTCCACTCTCCACCCCCCAGTCCTCGCCCCCATTGAACTGTGACGTCGTCCCCATTGCCGGTGACACCTCGCTGTCACAACTCACCTTCCGCCTTCTCTCGTCTGCAGTCGGCCATCAACACCAATTAGGGTCTCGCCTTCATATCTCCGAGCTAAGTGACTGCTTAGAGCTCGGTCGCATTAACCGACCTTTTTACGATTGAATCATAGTGCAACAGGTAATTTTTACATTTCAAATGTTATCATCAGACGGTGATGAACCCAACATATAGCTCTTCGATAGCGACTTCTATTCGCTTTACGGTAAACATTTCGATACTTGCGCGCGGCATTATTCGCGCAGACTAGAGAGTTCCATCTCCAGCTAAAGTTCCAGTCGACCGGTTCAAGGAGATGTTATCTCATTATCATCTCATTACGGGAGCGGAAAAGCTGAAAAGTTTCATCGTGATTCAACAAAAGTCTTAACAGGTGTGTTGAAGCCGGAAGTTGGGACTTAATGAACTTAACGTACGGCGCCAAACTTCCGATTATATCGCCGCGCACTTAATACACCTGACAATTTGGCCGACATTAGCCGCCGCGACGCTAATTCAAAGCCACATCTGACAAAGGCAGACTATATTTGAGAATCGATGGCCTCTAAAATACCATTATTGAGAAATTAATCGAATACATCTTCATTTAACGAATATAACGTCGAAAATTAATTGCAAACTACGACAATACGTATATTTCATTTTAAATATATGCTTTTTTGCAATTAATGTCTCATATCATAGTAATAATATTATTAATAAGATAAGATGATCTTTTTCTATACAAAACTCTATTGCAAATAAACTGACACGAAAAACTAATTTATTTATTGTTTTAATAAAAGCATATGTCATTTCAGATTAAATTAATAACGTATCTCTTTATTTAAGATGCTTATTTAATAAATTCAGTGAATGCATATTTATTTATTTATTTGACTAAGATTGATGTTATAACAGAAAGATTCCAAAGCGCTACTCATCCATATAAAGATTCTAAATTTTTAATATAAGTAAACACTTCTCTCATAATTGGCTGTGGTTACAGTTATAGTTTTGCAACCTTTTTTGTAATAATAATTAGAAGACCTCGTGTCGTATAATTAGGTTCACAAAATGTGCGATTAATATTATTATTAATTCAATAGCATCAACATCTGATTCATACTGTCATGAATAGCATCAATAATTTTTGGTTAATTTGGTCTTTGGCAGTCTTCAGCGTATCCTGTTTCTGACATAGTAACGCCAATCTCTGCCCTGGTTCATCTTAGTCCAGTTTTTTTTCTACTGAATGCAACATTTTTTTCGTTAGTGGCTTCTCAATCTCATAAAATAAATAATCTACTCATCCCAGATTCTGGGACTGGGAATATTTTGAAGCCAATTGAGGAGCAGAGAAAAAATAGACAATGAAAGAATTTTGTAGAAAAAATCCAACTTCTTACATACAAGGATGGTCGAACGTAACGACATCATCAACAAATGGGAACTTCTCAATTGTTATATTAACAATGTGAATTTTAATAGAGATGAAGAAGTAAAAAAGTTGGCAAACATTATCGTACAGTTTGCTAAACAACATAATCTGGAAATTGACAATGAAGACTTAACCCACATTTGTAAAATGATGTTGGGGAACTCACCAGATTGAGATTGATAACAATTTAAAAAGGGAGGTGTTAAAGAGTTAAAGACGGTTAAAGAACTTAAGAAGAACTGACAATTCTAAAATAGACAGCTGGAGAAAGAAAATTGAAAATTATGAAGAAGAAAAAAACTATACATATAACTCTCGTAGACATGTTAACTTGTATGAAAGATAAACCACATCACTGTAATAATTCCTGAATATCGCTAATGAATATAAGAAGTAAAAACGATGACAGAATGAAATGCTACAAAATATTTTTATTAAATATATTATATTATTATAATTTATATAGTCAGAAGTCAAAAATTAGCATATCTCATACCTTTTATGTTTATTGTTAATAAATATATTTTTTTATGAAATTTGTCTTATTACCATTTCTACTAAGTCCAACGGAACCCTGTCTAGAACTCGAGAACTGACTGTATTCCTCATTACATATCATATGCCGGTTTTTTTAATCTACAAAGCGCTTCTGAAATGCATTTTTATTACGTTTATCTCGTTGAATGATTCTGTCTTTATCGATCAATAATGACATTTATTTTTTTTATTTTCATAAATAGGAAGAGTCAAATCTGGGTGATACGGAAGATAAACAATAAACGTTGTTTTGTCAAATAATTATTTCCGAATTTTCCATTTCTTCCACAAGCAAACACGCAATAACTTTTTGAGTGATAACGCTAAAATGAGTATCCAATTTGACTCCTAATTTCAAGATACGTACAAAAATAATGATTTAATTTAAAATATCAGAAATTAATTCGTATTTTAAAAATAATTATTTCTACGACCGCAAACGCGATTTGTCTAAATTAGTGTTGAATTATTCGCGATCATTCCGGCGCGCGAATTCAATTCCTCATCGCGCGACGCCCTCGACTCCCGCGGCGCATCGACTATTAATTCCGAATTTGCATCCAAATTGGTGGCACCATAAAAACGGGCGTCGGTTGCACCGTTTTATTCCGGGACCACATGACGAACTCTTCAAATATTCAGTTAAAAATTGCATAGCGAATTTTTACTGCAGTCCTTTTTAATTATGCGCGACGGCTTTAAATACAACAACATTTTCCCACCGAATCTTCGATTTGATATGCGAACGAACGGACGTAACGATAGCGTCGGAGGGCAGGTCGTCGAGAGGACCAAAGCAATTTGTGTAGAAGCCGGCTTATAACTCTCGGGTAATGTAGTGAAGGTATTGACCAAAGTTTGGGCGAGCGATATGTCGCGGCAAGTTCTAAATTTAGTTGGGTCTATAATACGACGGACAAACTTATAGGGAAGCTGCGAACTTTACTTATATTGTTAGGTTTATATAATAAAATATTAATATTCAATCCAAATAATATTTTATTAACAAAAAAATGGCGTTATTGTATTGAGTAAAATATTAAAAAAATCTAAAGCGAAATATTTTATGAAATTAATTATAGAAACAAATATATCTATTCTTCTATGGACAACGACAATTCTCTTCAAATATTGATGTTTTGAATATTTAAACCAGTCTACCTGTTCACTTTGAACTTGAGTCAACAGAACAAACACTTCGTGCTTTACGCTCGCAAGAGTTTTTAACGAAAGTTTACTCAGACGCCAACCAGATAGACAGAAATAAAATAATTATATATATCGTCGAAAGTAATACACGATCATACATAATGCATGAGCATGTAAATAAAAATGCAGTTTGCATAATGCATCTGTTGCACCCGGACGATTATTCTATTTTCCGCCTGTGCACTTTTGGCAAACGGTGCAGGATAAAGTGCTAACAATTTCCCATAGCTTCTTATCGCTGAAAGAATCGGCCAAATTTTTTTTACCGGAATTAATTCCGCTAATTTAACGCAGGACGTTGTCGCAAATTACGCGAGTGATTCACACGTCGCCGGATTGAAAACAGTTTTGGGCGTCCATAGATCACGTCCACTTTTTGGTTTTTGCTCTTTTATTTCTGCGGTTAAGAGCCGGAGCACTATCCGCGGTAGGAGTGGCCGTCTGCCTCGGCAGAGCGGGACGGCGGAGTGCGGTCTACACCAGAGAGAGACCTTATAATGAAAATGCGAAAACGTTTGCCAAAATTCAACTGTCAACAAGACATTCCGGCGGCTACGTGAAATATGCGCGCAACGACTACGCCGAACGGAAATGAACCAAAAAATACGCGCTTTAACCCTCGCCGACCCCCTCGAAAAACTGCTCCGACCTGACCCCCTCTCATTCTCTACTGCCGAATTGAAAGATTAGACATGTGAACTCGTGTAATCGCACGAGCTTTCAGCATTTATTCATTTTTTATTTAGATTTAAAAAATATTTCAACATTAAAAAATTTTACATGAATAAAATACACACAATTTTAAATTTGGTCCTTGTATCCAAAGGTGAGGGATTATACCTCTCTTCCTTTTCATCGAATGTTATATTTTAATTTTACATATTTTATTATTTATGTAAATTTAGGAATAAGGAATGAAATGAGTAATTTAAAGGTGTAACTATCCAAAAGATATGTCAATATAATAAGGATTTTAATTTTACCTGAAGTTTTTTGGAAAAAATCATAACTTTTTTATTAATCAAAATATTAAGCCGAAAATTAAATTACTTTAACTTCAATGTTTACTGGATATTAAATCCTAAAAAAATAATTTATATCTTATAGCAAGAGTCACTAAACTTTTTGGCCGAATTAATTTTTTTATAAAACATGATCTTTAGACTGCTGAATTTTGAATACCTATATAGAAGACTTGTGTCTGAAATTTCAAGATCATTAGCCGTTGGGTCACTGGGATAAGTCATAATTTTTATCATCCACAACAGCTAGTTTTATAGCTCTGAATGTTGAGAAACGTCATAATTAAATGAGAACAATTACGATATTACATCAGTAAGAATTTATTCATCATAATAAAATATAGTATCCCACCGATAAGAAAATATTTGAAAAGAACAAAACATTAAAATTTATACAGCAGATCAAAGCGCTTAGTATGGGCTGACGTAAAAACAAAAGTTTATAACAATGTAAAAATTAAACATTAAACAATAAATCCATAAAATATTTTGAAGAAATGGTTTTATATGCATTTGCCAAATTAGCACAAAAAGGTCTGAGCAATACAAAAAAATCCTTTTTTGTATTGCTACAACTATCAAGTATCAGCCGATCAAACGCTTAGTATCGGCTAGCATGTGATATGCGTGCCCCGGACATACACAAAAACGCTTTTGACGTGGAATCCACGACCCCCCCCCCCCCGTATGCAATGAATTAATTAAAAGATTTTTATTTTAAAATTTGAAAGTGAAATCAATAATATAGATAGTTAAAGGATTTTATGATCTTTCCGGGTGTCAGTATCCTGGATTAACAATGAAGTAATGTATTAATTTAACACATTTTTACAAGTTTATTTTTAAAAAGAATGGAAATTTAATCATACATAATGAATATTTCATAAATAAATAATAAATGATGTAAATATTTTCCTTAAAGTTTTTGATCATATCCTACTAGATACTAAATTATGAAGTCCTAAATGATAATAAATTAGTTTTTGCGAACATCGAGTCTGATGACAGATTAAAACAATTAAAATCTGGACAAAAATATTACAGCAGCTGAAATATTTTGTTCAGGAAAATAACCTTGTGTTCATCATCAACTACACTGAATAAAAATTATATAAAATAAAAAGGCAAAATTGTGTAATCATGCAACTATAATCGGGATAGTTTTGATAAATAAAAATGATTAAATTATAATCGTGGAAATAAAATGAAACCATAGTAATAATAATTTCTGAAATGCAGCATTTTATCGGATAAGCTAAAACTAGATTAAAATTCAAGAGAGGTTTGTCATGCTTGTTAAAAAAATACCACAATGAATTTGCTAACAATATTCTAATTCGAAAAAGATTATATTAAAAATTTGATTAAATATTTAATTTACTCAATTTATAAATACCAATCTATGTCTATGTAAGGCCGGTTTGATTTAGATTTATCAAAATTGAATTATAAATGAATGCATTCAAATATTTACATAAGTAGCTGACCGGAATACCTATCAAACGTATCGGATTTCATGATGATCTTACATATTTTTTTCAATATATTCTATACTACAATAAGCTTTATGCAAATAAATGAGAACAAAGGAATGTCTTCAAACATGACCGGGGCTTTCTAATTCAACCGAGAATAAAGATATTCAGGACATGCATCTCGTCTATTCAAAAGAAAATCCTTACGAGCACTTTTCTTTTCAACCGCAACATGTACTGTGTGTCTCGCAGCCATAAACTATTATTGAACGTATCATTGCTTTATAAATAAGCAGTATATACCACAGTACTTTGGCTGAAATCGAATGGATTAGTATCTGAGTTTTGAGTAGATATAATAATAATTATAAAAAAATAATATCTAGTTAGATCTATAAATTATTTTGATATTTATACTGAGAAAGTCACAGAAAATATATTCCAGTTTATATAATCGATATCAGTTCTTGGATGTGTAAATAAACTAATATTTACTTAAGACATAAGCTAAAAATCCTGTTTTATTTTACTGCATACGTAAATTCAAATAAATTTCAAGTGGTATACCCTAAAAAAATATCGTAATACAAATAATATAACTTTTAAAATAAACAAAGCTACTATAAGTGTCAGAAAAAGGTTGTTTGTTTATTAATTCACAGAGTGCGTAATGAAAAAATACTAAAGTTTTCGTGTTTCGTTGTGATAAACCGTCATAATGCTGTATTACGAAATAGTACTTTAATAAAAAAAAATATATATAAGATTATTCGCGAAGATTTTTTCTCTCTACATATATTTATGTTTTATAATTTAATGCTAATCGATAAGCGTAAATTCAAATGAAAAGTGTAAGGTATATTTTATAAAATATTTTAATAAAAACATTTAATGTACACACGAGATGATGAATAACAATAAAGCAACTCATATGAAAGCCGCGTCGAAAGTGCGGACAGCCATTCTCCGAATTCATCAGTCATTAGTGTGGCAGGCGTCGCGACGCCTGAATGTTTTTTTTTCTAATTCGACGCTGTCAGTATTATTTTTTGCTACGTTGGCTTATTTGCGTCGTAAACATCACACCCCCACCATCCATTTTCCGGATCAGAAATATTTCGCGTCGGTAATTAGGCGATATTTTCGACGTCCAACAGACCGCAACAATATTTTCACGACGCTCTTTCATTCGACGGCCATTTATTTCACATTTTTTTAAACCGTCTAAGTTTATACGTATATTTTTTTTATTTTACAGTCACAATTGTGCATTTTTATTGAAACGCCAGGAGACACCTGCATTGTCTGCAGACACTTAAATATTATCTTTTCAACTTGGCCAATAAAAACAATACGGCCTTAAACTTTTTAATGATAATAGCAAAGGCACATTACATGTTTTTAGTATAATTTTAAAGCTCGAAACACAAAACTTTAGTAATGTATACGTACATATATTTGTAATTGCTCGTTTCTCTTTGAAGTATGAATAATGCAATATAAATAGAGAATAATAAATCACTTTATGTACGTAACAACTATGAAAATTAATTAATTAAAAATGCAACCGTTAAATTATCAATTTTCATAACAAAATAAATGATCTTGTCAATGTATATTTGAAATATAAATTGGGACCCCACATATTCAATCAATAAAATATATAGTAATACGTGGGATGTATCAATGAGATTTTAAAAAAAACGCCTCTGGTCAGCTTCATTTTATTAATCGTCGTAATTTTTCATTATCAAAAAATACATTTTCAATTTAAAATCTGTGGAGTTTCAACATGGCCACATATATTGATAAGCTGTACGAAAAGTTTCCAATCCCATAAAGACGATATCTATTAGTTTCCCGTTCAATTCGAGAAAACTTTAAAATATCAAGGTTCTATGACCACGACTCTCCCCCCATATTATCGACTACTGCTACTACAACCTTGATTAATCACATATCGAATCGCCAGCTCTAGCGTAAAATTAATACTGTCGAGTCCGGCAATATTGTTTTCAGGGGGAGAGCCGGCGAAAGTTTTCGCGCTCCAGAATGTGTTTGTCATAAAAACTTTTAGCAAAATGACATAAACAGGGGGGGGTGTAAGCAGAAGTCATAAAGATAATAGCTTTCGTTCGAGATGTGCTAATGATAATGCATGGCGGAACGTGATCATCTGACATTTTATGACATCTACGCCTACAACCACGACCATTAACAACCACTGGGCACGGCGATATTAAATTCTTTTCAAACACTTTAGTTTTATGAAAAATTAGATATATGGCTCTCTCGGATACGGAATGAGTGAACGGCATTAAATATATTTAGTCATAAATTGAATTCCGCAATTGGACACATAAACAACAGGTAACAGTATACTTTTAGTGGGCAGTAAAAATGTAGAACGAGCAAGTGGGAAATGGTTTTAATGGATAAGCGATATACTTTTTTGCCGGATTGAATGAATATTAATAGAGTCTAAAACGTTTTCGCGAGCAAACGATCGCAAAAGCTGAAGATGGTGATACGTGCCCGTATCGCATTTTGATTTATAGCCACAACTATAAATATTTTAAAAAATATTCTTGATTATTAATTGTACTTCGATACGTTGTTGGTAATGAACAACAGACGCTTGAAGCGTTTGAAATGTGGGCTACCGAAAAATTAAGAAGATTCCATGGACGAAACACGTCAAGAATACAATCGTACTTCAACGTCTTCATTCAACGCTTAAAATTGAGTATTTTGGACACATCATTCTTGGACCAAAGTATCGCCTTCTACAGATCAATATGGTGGGAAAAGTGGAAGTTAAGCAGTGATTGGGAAGAAATAAGCTGTCGTTGCTCCTCAACATTCGCAACTGGACCGTATTGAGAGCTCCAGCAGTTGCAGTAATCTATTTGTGGCAAGGTCGAGCTTTAACTATTGTTAAGTCTGATATTTATTATTTTTTATGATGGCTGAGATTTTTTCCCTCCAAATAATGTATAACCAGTGTTATGGCTTGCAGATAATATGTATATTATTTTGATAATGTAAGTTAACCGCGACTGAGCTAAGTTAATAATCGGATAGGTGACTATTAATTCAGGGAATTCTTTATAATACTAACCTTCGTATGTTTTATAAAAATATTTTTGTAGTTAGTTTGGCGCGTTGGAATTAATAATTTTAATCACATCTATCCTGTGTTGAATAAATAAACATAATCAAATAATATAAATAACAATCTAACTGCGATAATTTTACAAATTAACCAGTGTCGTGATTTGACACTGGGGGAAATATTAGTGTCAAATCATTCCACTTGAATCATTAGAATTTTTATATAATATTTATATGTGAGAATGGTGCTTTAGAATCGTTCTTTAATACTACCTATCTAGCATAGTCAAATAAATAAATATATCTGACATAATTTTAATGATATAATGTATAATAAGATGGAGTATGACTAACATAATATGACAATTATATGGAGAAAAAACAAGAAGATGTTGTTCGACTACCTCCGAAAACTGACAAAGGGCATGAAGAAGTATTTCAATAATGCGGCCATTGAATTGGATACTAATAAGACTTAACAGTACAAAGAGTCACTGATTCAATCTGATCAATCACCTATTGATTCTCTTTTCATCGTGCCACGTGCAGGAAGAACAAAATAAGCGTTATGATTATTATGGATGATCGCGCTCGATTTATCAAGTTCTGTGTCTCAAGGATGGACTCAATAAATTTTATATTAATAGCTTCGAAGGCATTTACATATTTATTGCCTGTCTTTTGTTGGATGATCCAAGTCTTCTTGGTCATTAATCGAAGTGTTTGTTATCATGATGGAAATTAAAGATCTTCTTCCTCTCTAAGAAAAAACCAACATATCAGCCGTCAAAAGCTCCGCCATTTTACTTTTCAGACAAAATCCATCAAGCCATTTATTCCGATACGATAGAATTAATTAAGAGCGAAATGTGCAATTATTTTCCATCTAACCAAGTATATGTTAGTCGGCTTATTTTATGTAACAATAAGAACAAAATAGAAATTTCCAATTGTTTTCCAAGTTTTCCACTCTAATATAATCATCGTCTATTCCTGCAGACTTGCCTTTGCGGGGGAGGGTGCCATATTCATAGTTCCAGCCTCTCTATCGTGCGGTAACGACTTTGACCCAGTTGTAATGCCACACTCTGACAAAACACAATAGAGAAACCCCGAGCGAAAAAGTTGTGCAAAAGTATGTAAAATAAAAAAAAAATAGAAATAAGAAAGTGTACAAAGTGGAGTTAACAGGAGCTAGCGGCGCGAACAAAACAGACGTCTGCAGCTTATGTTTTTCATACGAGCGCATAACACTTGTCCGGCTGGCTCCAGCACTTAATCTCCGGAAGGATGCGCCGGGCCAGCGCTCGCCTCCCCGAAGAGGTGGAGGACCCACCGGCGCCCCCCGCCGCGACGCTCGTCCACCCCCCGCGATCCGACCGGCTTAGATCAAATCTTTCAAATAACCAAAGTTACCGCTTATTGGCTTAAGAAAGAATTTCGCACGCCCAAATAAGAGCAAAGTCTATAAACTTTTTATTGGCAATCTCTGCCGTAAAAAATCCATTTGCTGAAAAATCTAACGGGAAAAGTTATTTCATTCCGTGCATAATGAGAAAATCTAATCGCCGCTATATAAAAAAAAAACATATTTTCCCAAACATTTTTTCACGGAAAAATATTTACGCTGTAGCTAATAAATAACATCCATACTCGATATCGAGAGACACTTATAGCATCGATTCTTAAATAATGGTTCTCATAATATATGGTCATTGAATAGATTTATCTCGTACAAATCAAAATAATTATAAGCTTTAGTAAATTATAATGGTATAATCCTACAAAGCCTCCACATTGCAAAGCTATGTTTAAATTGTCATAGCAATAGCAATAGAATCTGGACAATTTTAGATGAAGTTATTTTAAATATCAGAAAATACCGCAATTGTTTATGCCTTTGATAATTGTAGTTATTTATAGTTAAATAAAAAATAAATTAAAATGATTAGATTGACTTTATGGGGTTTATATTAACGTGTCGTTTCTGCGAAACTAAAATCAATTAATGCCGTTTTTTTTAGTGATTTCTCACTATTAATTAATCATAAGGAGACCTTATGACCGTTATGATCCTGTTTAGTAAAAAGTTTGAAACGACTGCCGAAAACAACGACATGGTCATGCATCGTCATGAATGAAACGAATCCCTTGTTTTTTTTTTATATAAATACAATGCATAGGGTTTAATATCAGGAAGTACTCTTATGGGTTTTATTTACTTATTTTTTCTTTCCTTTCAAAGATCCCTACACCTTTATGAAAGTTATCGCTATACACAAACGTACGTACATATGTAATCAAATATTTTTATTAAGCTAACTTTAATCCTA
>JAGXCT010035882.1:0-56501 GCA_022495035.1 Philopotamus ludificatus | reverse complement strand
ATATCCTGATTCTTTTTAAATAAACGAATTATTAATAAAATAAAAATAGTTTTTTGACTCCTCTTTGGAGTATTATTTTGCTAAATATATCAACATTGCTCTTATCTATAGAATTTTAAACTATAGACAGGTGTGATTCAGTTGAATTATTTACATGACACTCGATTTTTTAAATATAATTTTATATAAAAATATATTATCACCTTGAAATGGTAATTTGATACAAAAAAATATATACAATATAATATATTGAAAATGTTTCTAATTCATTAACTGAGTATTGCATATACTAAATTACATTTTAAAATCGGTACAGTATTTTTTTTTAAATAAAATGGAATATTTTATAAAGCTTTGCTAAGGGTTTCATTTATTCCAGCAATAAAAAAAATTGAGAAACGCTGTTGGAGTCAAACGGTAATATAATCTATCATCTTCAACCGTCGTAAAATTTCTAACGCATAATTCTATCATTTTCAAAACGACACGATTTCATTTAGCAATTCAAATGCAAGAGATCATAATGGCGAAAGGCGCGGCCCACCTGTTTACAAGCGCCATACAAAGCGCATAGAATACAAATGCATATTTTAGATATGGCGTGATCGATAACAATTTATAAAGCAACTCGATAACGATGATAAAGATGGCCTTTAGAATTTCGGTAAAAGAAAACGTATAAACATATAAAGTTATTAAGACGATAAATAAGAAGAGGAAATAACGTTGTTTTGATTGGACGTATGTTGCGGGCTCAGGAGCAGATGTTGGCAACGGATACCGAAAACGACTCACAGTTTTAATTACTGAGCCGGCCCTGTTCGGCCTTTTAAGTGATCATAAACACGAGCTTTATTCTTGTAATATAGCCCAGAGCCAACAGAAGCCAAATATTATGAGAAAAATGCCGACACTCCAAGGAGGAGGAAAAAAAATGCGAGTGAATGGGGGAGACCCTCCGCCATACAACATATTCATCGCCCCGGCATTGTTGGTGAACGGTCAAAAGGTAGAAAGGAAATGTCATGAAAAAGAATTTATTAAAACCGACCTCTTTATGAGATCATCAAAAGATACTTTCCCACGTATACCTGAATGAATGAACGAACCCGGAATTATTTTATTAATTCGAGAATTAACGAGAATGTATTTATATCTCTAGAGGTTTTGCTTAATTGTGATGCATAGAGATAAAATTACACATTATATAAAATGTATCAGTAACTAAATTATTTATTCTTCAACTGTCATCATAATTCAGGGAAATAAAAGACTGCGACTGAATCAGTAAAGATGCATCATTTCACTCGGCGTCGCCGTAACACACTGCCGACAAAATAAAACAGACAACCGACTCGGCTGCAGCTTCTGGAAGCTCGCTGACACACCGGTCCCCCAGTCGCCTCTAAACGATCCCAAGATGTAAAAATGCACTTTATAACTGTGGTCCCGGTAATGGGCCATAAATCGCCGGCCCGGTCAGCTACGACGAGGCAAGCATATATTTTCCAATTAATTGGTAATGTCGATACACACTTTACTATAATCCCATTCACGATTATATCATCTCATCCGTTTATTTCGACCGGTCACGACATTGGAAATGTATTTATTTGTGAACAAGATAAAAACCAGGCGCTGAACAACAACATAAAGCAGATACACACAGATTGGGGATTACAAAATTATTAATTAACAGCATCGAGCGGTGCAACGCGTGGTTAAATCCGTAAAATTTATAGCTGATTTGATTCACATAAAGTTTAATATTTTTATTAAAAAATAAACCTTAAAACTGTCTTTATTTATGTTGGAGTATCACGTCAATGCAAAATCCGCAAATAATAAATTTATAGTATAATAAAAATAAAATTACCATTTTATGTGTCTGTAGAACGTGATATGACTACAGCGTATAGGATGATTTTTCTAAATTTATTTACGCCATTAAAATATTTTTTTGACATTCATTATTTATATAAGCGATTTGTCATTGAAATTGCAGGCTATCTCTCTTATTGTATTTTAAAATAAATATTTACGATAAAGCGCAAATACTCACCACAATTTTGAATATGGTCACTAATTATAGTAAAAAAAATATGCCTATATACTTTACTAGTACTTTATAGAAGTAATGTAAATTCATCACGATATTTTGTTTTAAAGCGAATTCTTATAAAGATATGCATCTATTGTTGATATAAAAACATAGTTTACTAAACAAGTAGGTATTCGAATAATTTAAATATATTTATCTCAAGGAAAACTGGAAGAAAAGCTATATTGGGAGTGAGAATAAAAAAAAATCGTCTTCATTGAGTTGAGGAGCGTTATAATTGGACTGTAGAAGATTGAAAAAGGTTTTATTCTGAATCGAATCAAAATTCGACCTTATCGAACAAGATAATATAATAAGTATTCATCGTATTAAAAATAATAAAAAAATATCCACATTAGTTAATTATCCTTTTTAAGTGTTATTTTTGATGACGGGTTCAAAATATTCTCCAAGAGTACAAAGTACAAGTACAAGTATACAAATTATTTTTAACTATTTATAGTTCAATCTATCGACTACTGTCATATTTATTTCTTATTATCAACGAATTTATAAATATAAATATATAAATTAAGAAAATGGCTGAAAAGTTTCTGTGGTTTGATCTGATATCTGATTGTACAAGTTTAAAGGTGATTAGCAGATTCCAAAAAAAAATAAACAATCTAGAGATCGTTAAAATCGTTTTATGAGAAATTAACAAGTTAATCCAAATTGGTACTAGAACGATGAGAAAAAATTAAAATCCAATTCAACGAGCGATGCACAGTCAAAATCCACTATGGATAGAGAAAATGAAGAAAACTCGTCTCAAATGGGCCAATCAACGCAAAACTTGGACTAAACAAGATTAGGGTAGGATCATATTATCTGATGAATTAATATTTAATTTATGTCCCAGACAAAACGGAGAGGCTTTCTAACTGAACTGAAATATAATATGAATCAAAAGATACTATATATCAAATAAACTCTAAGTCATTCTGAATAATTGAAAATACTGCAAAAATTTCGATCAAAATATAATAATTTATGAACAATTTATTCCATAATTTTTGATATAATTATATCAATAGGCTATTTCATATGAAAATATATAATACAATCGATGCAATTGATTAAGTAAAATATTACCTATAAAAAAATAGTAAATATATCCACAAAAATAACATTGGATAGCAAAAATAGTTTAATTTAACTTTCATATTTTGAGTGTAATTTTAGTCCTTGCAAAAACTTATAAAACGTAATCCAAATAAAAATCGTTATTTATATTAGTATGATAAAAAATATATGAAAAATTTACGAGAAAACATGGCTTATGCTTACAAAAGAAGATAACAATATCGGTAACATCGAAAGTGATACTGATGAGGTAACAACATCCTTAGTATTAAATGATAATGAGAATTTTACGTGTGAATATGTCTTCAATTACAATTATACTTAATAATTAATGTACAGGTTGGTCCAAAAGTCACAACACCATTTAAAATTCAAATAACTTTCTACAATTATTATTATTTTTATTTGATTTCAGATATGGAGAATTTCACGAATGAGCAACGTGTTAATATAATCGATTTCTATATAGAAAAAAAGTGCCTACACTTGTCATTTTGGGGTCAGAAAACCACTACATAAACAAACTATACTTTATTTATTCCGGCGGTTTCAAATTCTGTGAGTGATTTACCACGTGCTGGGATGCTACGTTCAGGGAGATTATAGGACAGCATTCAGTGTGTACGCCGAAGCATTGAAGAAGAGCCTTCAATGTCAACTCAAAGGCGGTCCCAGCAGTTAGAGATGTCCCGAACCTCGCTCCAGAGAATTCAATGGATGCTGCATGTCTATCCATTTAAGATACAGCTAATGCAGGAACTGAAGTCAGCAGATTATCGGAATCGATTAGCGTATGCTGTTCAGATCCAAGAATTGGCAAGGCAAAAAGCTGATTTTATTCTGAAATCATCACTTAGGCGGCAGGCCCACTTACACCTATACTGAAGTTTGTTAACAAACAAAATATACGATTCTGGGGAAAGAAATCCAAGAATAATCCAGCTACGTAGTGTGCATCCTGTAAAAGTAACAGTTTGGTGTGGTGTAACTGAAGGAAGGGTTCTTGGACCTTACTTCTTTGAAGATGAGGCAAAAAACGACTAGCTATGACTGGCGTAAGGTATTGAGAAATGCTGGAGAATTTTGTGCGTCCTGCAGTCTTGGACACATCAGAGTTATGGTGGAAGTAAGATGGTGCTACTGCCCATACAGCTCGCCTCATAACAAAACACTTAAGGCAATTTTTTGGAAGTAGGATAATTTCGCGAAATTATGAAATCACTTGGCCGCCACGCTCACCTGACTTACCGCTCTAAACTTCTTCCTGTGGGGGTATTTAAAAGATAAAGTATATCGTAACAATTCTCGAACCATTCAGCAATTGAAGGCCAACATCTGTGAAGAAATTTAAGGAATGAGCCAAGAAACATTACGACAGGTGATGATTCACGCATTAGAAGGAGCGCGTCTGTGTGAAGAGCAAAATGGTGGTTATTCAAAGGATACAATTTTCAAAATTCAATGAAAATTATTTCCAAGAAATGTGTTTTCTGTTTATAAAAGAATAAATATGAATTATTAGGAAATAAAAAAGGTATTCCATTGTTGTGACTTTTGCCTAAATTTATATAGTAATTAGATAAAATCATAAATTAAACTATTTTTTAATTAATTAAATTTCCTACGTATATCTGTAGTATCGTAATAAATCATCAGGCTTAAATCGGTATTAGGAATTGATGTATTTTCATTTGCATTTTCTTTTGAAATTTTATTTTTTTGAGATGACAATTATCCGATTCCACAATTCGGATTTGTAAAGTTATTCGAGGCATAAACACGCATAAAGGCAAAGAGGACCGTTGCGGTCGGCCGACGAGCTTTGAAGACTTACTTATTCAGAAATAACTCATAAAGTAATGAAGCGAGCGTCTGAATAAGTGGTGAAAGTCTTGTACCCACGGCCGCCATCGGACTCGGGCCCATACCCCGCGGGAAACACATAAATATTGGTACTGCATATAGCACGAGATAACACTACACCAATCATCAATCTCTATTTCTCAGTTTCTAATATGTATTTAATGAGATACGGCTTGCTGCACCGCAGTAATTCACGCGGTAATGCCTCGGGGTACGAAAAATTAATTACGTTCGAAAAATATACCGTTTTCATAATAGATCTATTGACTCAAAAAATAATTCGGCGATGATTTATTCAGCGCGATTTCGCTTCAGGAATAACGCGCATTCAAATCCGTACAATAGTCGTTGAGCCTATCAATTTTGGATTTACAAAAAAAAATGTCAATGACAGGTTGTTCGCTGCCCACAGGCATTGTCCTATAGCGTGACCAATCTCCGAACAATCGTTTCCCCAACAGATAAGTCACGGATTGGGACAAAGGTGTTGACGTTCGAAAATGAACAAACCAGAATTGAACCCAAAATAATGCCGCGCCCCACAGGTGTATTGTCATGTGCATCTATTCATCCATGGATATCATAACCAGACGGTTTTATTATAATTTAAAATTTATTGTTATAGAATTGTGCATTTAATTATCGTGTTAAATGGGATTCTAAATATAAGAAATATTTAATGTTTTTCGTATTCATCAGTTCTAGCAATGATTTCCACATTTCTCTAAATTAAATAATGTTATTTCATAAAATAAAAATAAACTATGGTAGGTCTATATGAAGTGTATATTTTTTAATTTAAACATTTTTCGCGGAATTATCTTTTAATTACTGCGCAGAGAAAATTAAAATACTTAAAACTAGAAATAGTTCCGACACGTATTCTCTATAAATTCTAAAATTACTTTGAGCATATAATAACTGAATATCCTATGTTATTCATTTATTTAAAAAAATCCACCTTTTTTTAGCTGATTTACATTTTATAATTGAAAAACAAATTAAGGATTTTACGTATTTACCATTATTTTGTAATACTTCTTCACATTAAGTTAGTGGTTTATTTATTCCTTACTTAAAAAGTGTTGGAAGGCTTTGAAAAAAAAAACATTCATCAAATTTTCAGTTTGGAATATTTTTATAATAACATTTTTTTTCATTCTTAAAATCTAAATATATTTCGCAACGTACTACTGTAAAATAACGGGTTTAGAAAGACCATTAACCATTCAAATTTACAGGAATTGGTTTAACCCGTTAAACTCTATCGACTTTTAGTAAATTAAATTTTTAATATTATTTCAGTTGGATTGAAATTTATTGTTCAATAAATATTTATTCAACGCGGTATATATGGCATTAAAATAATTAATTCCAACGCGCAAATCTACCCACATAAATATTATTTTTATAAAATAATATGATAATACAACCTGAACTGAATGATATGAATATCTCTTCATTAACAAAATAAACCTAGTATAAAAAAATACGAAAATAAAACAATAACTAATAAAAATACTATTAAAAAACGGCGAAATGTTATGATTACGCCTAGGATGAGGCTGCGGGACATTGTAAGAATTTTTAATAGTCAAAATTTAAAATTGAAGGCAGCAAGAGAAACAGTGGCGGGCGGAGGTTTGCTCGTCCCAAATCTATAGGGTTTGATCTATTATCTGATTAAAGAAAAGTCATTTTTTTTTATTAAATAAAAAAGAACTTGGTACCAGTTATTTGCTAAAAAATCTATCAAAAATTAATTTCGAAAAGCTGGAATCGTCAAGGAACAGAAAGACTAAATGAAAGATATTACGAAGCAAATTGGTGGCTGAGAGTTCATTTCTTCCGAATCCTTCCAAAATTATATGGACCTTGACTGCAGTGTGATGACATCTGAAGTTATGGGAATCGACGATATACCGAACAGTCTTATTCAGGGCAACTTGTCTAGTTGAGAACTCTCGGATGAAGAAGATGTATACTCGATCCATCTAATTTCAACAAATGAAGATACTATAAAGTACATTCATTATTTTACAATCATGGAATACGTACTAGAAAAAGCTTCCAATCGATTTATAGCGCCAAAAGAGCTTTAAAAAAAGCATACGTACCAATCTCTCATTGTTTTTTTTTATTATTTACAACTTCCACAATGTTTTCTTAAAAGTGCTTTGTATCAGTTGAGTGGAGTTACTAAATAACTTCCAAGGTAAGATTTATGGAAAGCGACAACACGTAAAATGAAGAACATTCTAGGCCAGTGGTTCTTAACCTTGTTGGAGGTACTGAACCCCACCAGTTTCATATGCGCGTTCACCGAACCCTTATACCATACGTCGTATCATTTTTCATAACATCGTACAATAAGTCGGGTGTGTGTTTTGACCTTCGCCGAACCCGGAAGACTGACTCACCGAACCCCTGGGGTTCGATCAAACCCAGGTTAAGTACTACTGTTCTAGGTGAAGATCTCCTTTTAGCGTTTTAAATAGATTATCATATTCCTATTCATAACAGTAGTATGATTAAATAATTATATTACAATAGGCAATATTTGTTAGTTAGGGCAAGACTTGAACAGAAGGAATAACAAATACGACAGACAACATCTTATTTTTATTTATTTATATTATTAATGCCTCGTCAATATTTTTATTAGATGATTAGCTAACATAACCTTTAAAAAGGAACCACAATATCTAAATTCATTTCAAATTTTGAGATGAATAGAATAATATGGTCGAATTATCATAGAACATACATGTTATTACAGCTATTACAAACAGCGCGGCATTAATGCGAAATAATTGCAATGATCACACATGCAAAACCGCTTATCTCGATTAGAGACCAACGGCGGCCTAGGGGTAGCTCCGCGGCGTCCGACTTCCCGGCAGTATGCAAAGCTATCCCTGCCCCACTCTCCGCTACGAATAAATTTAATTAGCGCCAGTGTTTGGCGAGGAAGGTCGGCCATGATTCATGGTCAGCGGTTCGGGCGCCGCTGACGCCCTAACCCCCGCCCCTCGAACCACCACGTCCATTTGAATAATGACCGTTAGTTACCGCCGCCGATGGACCGGCGCTCATAATTGCATATCGTATTCAAGAACTATGGCGTCATCGGCGTTTCCGAAAGAAGTATTTCCTGTAATTTGCGTAACGAATCCAATGAACTGCGGTATTTGCATGCCGACGACAATGCACTCGTGGCGCCATCGAGTGACGTTATTGCGCAACAAACGGCTCATAATCATAACGGTAATATTTGAATACGTTACGTAGTTTTGGGGTCATACGGTCCGTTTTCGAGGCTGAAATATTTACTAATTATGTAAGGGATCGAAATATCGGATATAAGTTATTACAATATTAATCAAATTCGAGAAAATATGAATAAAAAACGAGAAAATGATATGCTTTCTCTTTGAATGAAAGCTTAAATACATATATTTCATTAGATAGGTTAAAAAATAACTACGAATTTTGTTAATTAATTTAAAGCTTATTTATTATATTGCTAAAAAACGTTTTTGTTCAAATATTCTCAGGACATCTACCTACTTTTGAAGAGCGATGTTTCATCAAAATTGATAAAATGAAAACAGAATTGACAAAAAAGCTAATCGCCTTACAGAAAATTGTGTTACAAAAGTAAAACCGGCACTGAACCGAAACCGGAGAAAAATTGTTTTTATCAGAACGAAAATCGGAGATAACTCGAAATAATATCGATTTATTTCGGTTCGGTATACGTTAATAAAATCTATACAAATGAATACATTTAATAAAATAACCACTCGTAGCTGAACCGAACCGAAATATTTTTTACTTGAACTGGAACGAAAAAAATAACGGTTCAGAATCCAGTCCAAAAGTGCTTTTAAGTTTAGAAAAAGCGTATTTTTTAATTAAATTTATATTAATTCTCATACAATTTAAGATTTTTTTGAAGATTTGGGCCACATATTAAAGCTCGACAAATCACAAAAGTCAGTATCTACCACAGTAGAAGAATAAGTGTTTGTCTAACATAATAATACACGGAAATAATGGATCGTTTATGATGAATAAAATACGAAGTGATACAAACTTCTTAAAGAATAACTTTCAGATCGCGTGACATTTAATTTTCAAGCTTTTTGCATTTTCCTAGCTTTATTAAATAGTCAAAAACAATTGTGAAAGTTATCTATTGATCCAGTACTTGGTGTGATTCAATTAACACTTTGAGTTCAGGAAAACCACGATTTTATTTTACTTTCTACACGGATTTTTTTACAATATCACGATGTATTACCGTAATTTAATTTTTGATTCATATTCTAATCACAAAAAAAATACAATTAGGATATCAAAAATATATCCACGAAAACAAAAAGTTGAGGGTATTCTAGCAAGTTGCTTATTCGTTATCTAAGCTTATTAACAGATCCGTCACTACGACTCGAAAACAAACAAAAAAATATTCCAAGAATAAAAATAGTTTTTATTTTTTATAGCAATTGCAAAAAATAAAGGTAAATGATTATATATAATATTTATTCGTTAGGCTTTTTTTGACAAATACAAAAAGTTTTGTGATAAGTAGGATTATATTAAAAGAGCTATTCAAGAAAAATAAAAAAACTTCCCAAATAGATCCATCGGCACGGCTAGGTTAAAGAACATGAAGAATTTCACTAAAATAAGAATGTATATCTGGTTATTTTCATGAACATAGCAGCAACCGTAATTTTTTCATAAATATTAAGATACCTATTTCGTATGTATTTAATAATTTTAATATAAATATTTAGTTTTAGGCAGAAGAATTTGATACTTTCAGAAGAGCGATTTAAGGAATTTGCATAAGTTCCTAAATATTTTTTTGTAATAATATTACACTGTTAAAAGACATAAGCGTTATAAAATAACTCGTGCGTGTGAATTAAGTTATGAGTCGTAAACTGAGAATGTTTACACAAAGATTATTTACTATTATCTTCGTCGATATTCTTCCTGCTTTTACGATTTTTTAAGTGAAGTAAAATCATAATGGACTCGTAAACACGTATAATACCATACGATTAAACCGACTATATCATTTATTGGAGACAATCTCAATTGGCTACTAAATATCTCATACATCACACGCAATACCATAAACATCACATCGCCCATCATCAACGTCATCAACGTTTGATTGATAGTACATATCTTGTCAACTGTAAGGGGAGCCCACGATTTATTATACACAATATATAATAAATTCACAATGATCATAACTTATTTTACTTATATATGTGTTTGATTTGACATTATGCAGCAACGTCGTAGACTCGTACAAAATCGGTGAACCGTATGGCAGCAAGATGCGCCTAAAATCAAATCCGCAAAGCATCCCTAACTCGATTACTATAACGCGATTAAAGCTATAGCTTGCCAGCATCCACAAATTAAGTTTTGCAATTTCATTGTCATATTGAGCTGCGGCCGAATGGCTTCTGAATGTCTGCCTGTCTGCCTGTCTGTCTGCTTATTTATTATATGTTGGACATATGTCTTAAACCCACACAAAAGGATGGCCTATTTAGAATCGGGTAAGTATGGCGATACGGCGAAATACGTTATTTGATTAATGTATACGTTGAATTGCCTAATCCGGTAACTAAATCTAAACTTGGTACGCTCTCGCTTTGGTTTCGAGGTTTAACTTAAACGTCGTAAATAGATTAGAGGAGATAAAAATTGATACTGAATATGTCACAACATATGCCGGTGTTGAGACGTGAATACTAAATTGAAATAAAAACATTCTGTCACGTACGTGGTTGGTTATTCGTTTTTTTTGCTATAATTTATTCAATATTTTACTTTTGAACGTTTATAAATCATTTTTTTATCGTACGAAAAAATTTAGTCAAGCTTATAAATATTATTTAATACCTTAGCATCTTAAGATAATCTTAAGATGCATCTTAATCGAGAAAAATATTTTTATCGACAAATACTTTTTTTCTAATTACTTAATCTCGGAGCCATTTAATTCGGAGCCGTACAAAACAAAATTTGTTTGTTTGAACGACTGATGATTTAGTTTTTATCTTTGTCTTATTTAGTATTGCCAATGGTCAAACAGTTTTTGAATAAATAAATTCATCACAAAACAAAAATTTAGAAACTTTTTTCTAAAAAGTACAAAATATTATGAAAGAATTATTTAATTACTCAAATGAGTCGTGTGAACAAGTTATCAAATAAATACAATAAAAAAAATCTAAGCAGTAAGGAAAATCATGTCGGGAAATTGATTATTGCTAATGACCAGTATCGATGTATTTTGAAAACGATTTTTATAAATAACTCTTTTTTTCGGTTATTTTTATTAAGATATTAAGAAAAAATCATAACCACAACTATTACAATATTAATATACGAGATTGTTTTTCCAAAACTTTGATGAAAACCTCACAAATTGTTTTTTAGATATAATTTTAAATTATATTTTTAACTATTTGGATGCTACCGTCTTAGGGTTTCAGTTTTTGTTTAAGATTTGTCAAAAAAAGTTTAAAGAATAAATATTATAAATAATCATTGTTCTTTATTGTCTGAAATTGTGAAAAAAAATAAAAACAACAATATTCTCTAAATTTATCACGGACGCAATGTTTATTCTCGCTCACATTCGATTCAATGTGCCGAGTGCGAGTGAAAGTGCGATTGACACGTACAGTGAGAACTCAGTATACGACGAGACATCGCCGAGTACGCTTGTCGTTTTCGCATCAAATTGATTAGTAAAAAAAATGAATAACTATTGTAATTCTTAAAATAAACTATTTGAAAAAAAATTCTGATGATTAAATATTAAAGAATTCCTCAATATCTTGACATAAAATGCTTGAGGGCGTAAATAAAATAATATTTAAACGTATCAGTGTATCTAAATTTATCTATGCAAAAATAATTGAAATAGTTTCATCTACTCATAAAATTATTACAAATTAAAAAATATGTCTATTATTATTTTGTCATAATATGATTATCTAGATTTTTTTTAATCGCGATTAAAATGTATTATAACTTCTACATAAATCGTAAGCTGTTTAAAAAATATATATTTAAATCATTTAGCAATTTACATCAGTATTTTTTTTAAATCGAACATATTCTAAAAAATGTTCACAATCACTGAACACTACGTTGTTTTCACTCAACTAAAAAAATACAATATATTGTTTTTCGGCAGTCAAAGGGTTAACAGGGTACATACGAAGTATATATGTATTTCTTTATAAGTCGTACTTTAAAAAAATACTTTGCAACAAAATATGTTACTATTGCACCAATCTTCAATCTAATAATAAACTATATTAGAAATATTTAAGAAAAACTATGACTATTATCAAAACTATATAAATTTAGGCCAATTCTTTTCTCTAACTCTGTCACTGTGATTTAATTATTTATTTTTAGTCGATATTTAATTATAAAATGCAGTTCAAATGTGTAATTTTGAATCATCAGTAATAAATCAGTTCATTGATTACGTATTTTAGGTATTAGGATTGTGAATTAAATGAACAAATATGACAATTTATATCATTTACGTGAGAGTCATAAAAACGATAAAATTAAACTTGTTTTTTTTCATTAGTAATTCTATATAATTATTTAAATAATTCAATTATGTTATTATAGAATAAAATTTAAATAAAATATAATATAGTAATGTTCCACTGTGAATAAGTATATAATAAATGAGCGATATTAATAAAATAAAACGTGACGCGCTTAAAGCTAAATGGAGATAAATAGAAAGGCGTCGGAAAGTTTCGCTAGATCGCAAGATAATTTAAATTTAAAATAATTCCATACAATGACTCAAATAATTGGAGTATTTTCAAGGCCATCAGCCGTAATCTAATATCCAACGATAATGTCGGCCAAACGAGAATTTAATGCGAATTAAAATGGCATTAACAGAAATTGGAAAGAATGACATTACCATCATCCAGTATGTAAAACATGCCGAAAGTCTGCAACATTAAAATAATGATACACGCGGTAATTACGCTGGAAAAGGCTAATTTAAATTTTCAGCTATCTGAAAATCTAAACACGTCCACGTCAAACTTATTTGCAAACGCGGCCACGAAAGTTTGCTGCATGCATATTTAAATGACATAAAGAGCAACTCTGCATATTGCCATTGTCGTGCATATAGAGTTCAATATAAATAAATTATAAATCATACCACTAATTAGTCCGAAAATCTGCTATATATTACCTGAAAATAAAAAAAAACACATCCATTAATATTTAGTTAAGAAATACCACGATTAAATAAATAGCGGTGAAAGTAACGCTTAAAAATAACCGATGTTGAATGTAAAAAGATGAAACCCAGACACTGTATGCATTAAAATTTTAGGATATTAATAAACACGCCACGTACATGAAACACTATGTACATGTGTTACTGATAGAATCTTACTCATGCTCAATTCTATGTAATTGATTAATTACGGCTTCTGAGTATTATCTAATTAAAGATAAACGACGATCAATTCGTTGTATTCAATTTTTTTAATTAAATTCTATCTCCATTCTAATCACGGAACAAAGGAGCATCGATTTCTATGCGTCTGTATCGAAATACAAATCTATGGAATCGGATCTGAACGATATCCGCTCGCAGCACAATCGGATATAAAAATATAAACAATGGTTTTAAAATTGTGGTTTATGAGTTGGGGAATGGATCAAAGTATCTTCAGGAAGTAGAACATTACAGAGTCGTTCGGCTCGATTTATGTATTTGTATTGAAACCCGACCATGATGCATGGACTCGGAGTTAATTTCGGATATGGTTCCACGGCAAATGTTTATAAAATCGATATATAGGATGTACAGTCAGAGGCATGAAACTCGAATGGATTCATATTTTCATCGTGGATATATCATAATAAAACAGACTAAATATATTAGAGCAATAACGCTGTGTGCTTTTGAATTATCGTATTTCTTGGACCATAAAAAGGTCAGTTTGCGTTTCGAATTAAGTTCAGTTTTGATTTTATTACCTTCCAAATAATATTCTCAGGTTCTTATCTGTCTGCGAAACGCTTTTCCGTCGTCACTGCGGGACGATCGGGATCGCCAAATTGGGATCCGGGGAAATATTGGAGAATGTCAATAAAATTATCCGGTAACAACGTTATATTGCGAACGTGTCCATTTTTTCGCTATTAAATTTAAAAACAGGTATTTTTTCATTAATCTATAATAAACGGGTATATTGGATATTTTTAATGGCATGAAAGGAAAAGGTGAAGAATGTCTTTATTATCGTGAAAAAAAATCAAATATATATTTAACGCGTGCGACTGTATTATAATATTCGTTATATATTTATATTTTATGTGGTAGGCTTTGGAAATACATATATGTTATTCAGGGTCTGCTCCCTATGGGTTTCATCAGCAAATTTTATGGTAATTATGATGGGTAGTAAGTAGTCAGATTATTGACTGGCAAAGTTGAACACGCCCGATAGTGGATGGCAGGAAGTCAGACATCAAAACAGTCGAGCAACTTTGCTATCACGAGAGAAGCTGGACTGTCGGTGTAATAACATCTAGCCCGGTACAAACTTGGCAGGGCTCGTCCGAATTGTAATATTTCAATTAGAATTCGATATCGACTACATAATCTGCAACGACGTCAATTGCATATTCGAACAAAGTTTTTCTTGTATCAAAACGTGAAATGTAAAATTATAATTTAAATTTGATATATATAAGACGATGACATGAAACTCTTTTTAAAAGTAAGTCACAGAAAATTATAATTTGTATAATCAACACTTAAAAATGAATGAGTTATTTTTATTCTGCCGGAACCGAGACTCATATTTTTACTGTAAGAACCATGATTTAAAAAGCTTGTTCGGTCACAAAAAATATTTTAAATGCAACATATGTTTTCGTAAACACTAATATTTACGATTATAACAATTTTAAATTATTCTATTACAATGTATCATTTTTATGTCTATTTTTGAATAATTATTTGAAGAAAAAACATTAAATGATGAATAATACACACATTTTCGCCTATTATTGTAACTGTGCGCTTAGTTCTCTCTTTCTTAATGTACGCTCATTATAGAAAATTTGCTATAACGGAATAGAAAAAATATTCCATGTATTCAATATACAGAATAAAATTTCGATTTACAGTTTTTCAACCAAATATTTTTAACATACTAATCGGTTACAAAGTGCAAACAAATAAGGTATCTAGAATTTTATGTTTTTTTTATTTTATCTAGAAATATCAATGTACTAACATTTATTCAAAATATATATTTATATTTCAATGGTTTGAATTATGTAAATTATGTAATATGTAATAAAAAAAACCTTTTTTATTTGGACTACATTCTTCCATTTTTTTATTTTTTTGAGATTTTTTGTGTGTCTACTATTGAATATACAACTTTCTTAGTTTGGTATCTTTTATGCAATCTTATGCCTTCAGAATCTAGAAAAGATCTAGCTTTAAGATTAGCAATAAGCCAAATATTGATTTTATCGAGAAACTGGTATTTTAGTTCTTCTGCGAATATATTCGTATACAGTTTCGCAGACCGATTCCATGTATGGCTCGCTCCATTGCGAACTTTATTACATAAAGATCATTGATCGGCTGTGGTATGAAGGTCATGATTTCAGAATTATATCTCTCAGACCTGTCGTTTCAGTTTATCTATTTTTTTTGTATTATCTTTAAAACTTATCGAATTTACATAATCCATCATATCCTAGTTAAATTTTTGCTATCAATAGCATGGTAGACGTTTTTATAATTATGTAACATATTCATAAATCGGGATTATATTGTCATTTTGATCTGTGCCAGGTTAAGATTTTGTTTTAGAAACTTTTGGGAATATATATTTTTCGTAACCTAATTTAAAATAACTCATAAAATTCCAAATTGGAAGACGTAACAATTCAATCTACACTTCTTCGATCATCGTGTACTTTGTTATTACTTTTTTTCTTCATTATAAGTTAATCCAAAGCTTGACTTTTTAAGTCATATTGATATATTTATATGTTCGTTAAATCGTGATTTCAGTTTTATACAATATATTACCAACATAATATTATTACATCAATCAACAGAATCGTCCTTTAAAACATAGAAGAGTTTGGCATATACTTACAATGAAGTTATTTTTCATGAATTTTACACTATCAATATCTAATTATTCATACATAATTTTTCCCTAAAAGAAACGTAATAATTCATACTAACAAATTGAATTCGACTACATTTCCAAACATGTTTAACGATGGTTTTTAGCTTCAAATAATAAGTTGGCTCTTATGTTGTTTTAGTAATTTATGATGCGATCCTATTTTGCTTTATAATTTTTATATTTTAATTCAAATAATTCCCAAACTGTTTTAGTGCGCTTTTGACGTACTGAAGTTAGCATTTCAGTGTCGTTCCAAGAAGTATTTACAAGAATAATCCACAAACATATGTGACGATCCGCTGCATATTCGACACCACATCCTTTATCACTACAAAAAAGGCAAGGACCCAAAACAATCATCGAAAAGATTTTAAAATTATGCAGTTAACATTCGCACATGTTCTTGGTAGATGAAAAAAATCATGTACAACTTTTCATGACTTAAAAGATAAAATGAAGAATGATCGCTTTATTGTGTTTGACGATCTTAAAATAACGATACTGATTGAAACTTTGGTAACAAGATTTCTTATCGCATTGGGAAAATAAATAAGCTCGACGTGTGAATGTTACGAAAGCTTCCTACTGAATATCGAATGAAAATGGATATCCAGCTTCTGTTTTTGAAAGCTCGATAACATCATTAACTGTTTTAGGACAATTTAATAACTGGGGAAGAAAAGTGGATACCCTATACTAATTTTAAGCGACAAGGTGTTGAGTATATCCTAAAGATAATTCCCAAACCATTGCTAAATCAAGTTTTACCAATAAAAAAAATGATACTCTGTTTCTGGTGGGATTTTCAAAGCATAATTTACTTATATCATTTAAAATCAGGTGAAATTTTTATTACAATCAAGTATTATGAACAACTCGACGAATTGAATGATTCAATAAAAAGAAAAAAATGATCTTAGCCCATTACGTTAAAATCATCAATAAAATTATCTATTCCCCTGACCTTGCTCCATCTGATTTTCATCTGTCCCTTCTATTAGTAAATGTTTTCGGTAAAAACATCGAACTAAAAAAGAAGTCGAATCTTTTCTTGTTACCATTTTCTAGTGGAATCCATAAGATTTTTACAAAAATAAATTCCAAAGATTGTTTAAAAAGACTCGAAAATCGTTATTTAAAAAAAAAATGCTTACAAAAATTGTATAATAACAACATATTGCGATTAATGAAAAATAAAAATGCTAATTATTTTTAGCTGCATATTTAAAAAAAAAACTCTAAATAATATTTTATTTGTTAGAAGATTTCTAAATATGGTTTATATCTTTGCATGACTCGGCAACAAAGCATTCGGATTACTTTTTAAACCATTCATGCCTATTCAACATTTATTAAGTAAACGGAACTAATTGTATATCGTCTATTTAACTCATCATAATTGAGCACATCTTATGCTATT
Organism: Philopotamus ludificatus; assembly: GCA_022495035.1. Taxonomy (NCBI): domain Eukaryota; kingdom Metazoa; phylum Arthropoda; class Insecta; order Trichoptera; family Philopotamidae; genus Philopotamus; species Philopotamus ludificatus. The sequence goes on along the minus strand of JAGXCT010035882.1, from coordinate 38,767 downwards.
CAACTTCTAAATTTTCTAAATAACGAATTTTTCATATCTTCGTGACCATTGAAAATCAATACATCGACCGGCGCCGTTTAAATTTCAATAGATTCGAATCGTCGGCAATTAGAGCGGCCGCCACCGCCACACTCGGCGATTATTCGCCTTTGTGTAAATTACTTTGAATTACCATATTAAAGGAGGGTAGATTAAAGGCACCACAAACCCTACTTTTAAATACCAGATATAAAAACAGGGACGTAAATTAGACAGTCAATTGACCGGCCCCTTAAATGCGGCCGCCGAAGAGCCGCAAATTGAGTTGTGACTTATTGGCCCAACAATTACCGAGGATGCCCTAATTACACCTATCGCACACCATTTTAAATAGGGGCTCCGAATAACAATAATTATTTTGTATATATTCACTGTCATGTTTCATCATAAAATTTATGGATGCGTAATAAATTCATATTAGAATGTTGCATCATATCAAATTTCTTATCAACGTACTCGTCGGGCTAATGATGATGATGATTTAATTATTCGAATGAGATCGTTCAACTTCACGTGCACCCACATACATAGTTCACGTCCTACACGAAATAATTTATTACGAGAAATATCGGCCGAGAAATTTATCAAGTCATTGCACATTCAGTGTGTTTTGCAGCTAGGATATTCGCGACCCGTACAAGAATGGTGAGTTTCCAAACATAGACATGGCCGCTTCCGAGTGTCGCTATTTCGGGCCATACAACGCCTTCCTGTTGGGCATCATCGGACCTCTTTGAATATTCAACAAGTACGCGATAGTGGCATTCTCTGTTTATCAACTTCAAACCCTGCGACAACATCTAACAGTTTAGAATTGGAAATGGAATCTTCGACACGGCTCGAATTCCTTTGCATTGAATCCTTTCATTCCCCAACACTATTCACGGAATGCATAAAATTCAATACTGATTTTTAAATTTAATACCTATTTATAATTTGAGTGAGCAATTCAACTAACCCACGAACAATCGTGTGGATTCTCCAAGAATGTCTTTTTATATCTAACTATTTTTACGTTTGTCGTCCGAATAGCTTTCGTCAATTCAAATGATCTCCCGACATTTTTTGATGCCGTCTACTTATGTAAAGCGGAACTATAATGTGCTCCGGTTATCTCGTTTCGAACGTTTTCGGCAATAACTTGCTAAGGAATTCCCATACATTCTCGTATAATCAATGTTAGGGGCTATACAAATTTTTGGCCGGACGTTTTTATTTTTTAACATAAATATTATGTCCACTTCAAAATCCCGAGAATGAATCTATCTCAATTTGAAAATGAAACTTGACACATATAATTCTACGTTACGTTTTATAATAAAAAAAATATGTATTATTGTCGAATATTGTACGTATATTTGTCGTAAAATATTTACAAGGTTCAATTAATATTATTAAACTTTTCCACTCCGTGGATCAGACGTATTGGCCCAAAAGATATTTTAGCGAAGAGCTTGAACCAAGTTTTTTTTATTTAATTAAAAAAATAATGTATTTTATCGAATCGGATATCAGATCAAACCATATAAGTACTTCTTATTCATTCTCCCAATAAATATATATTTAAATAAATTTATAAAAATAATATTCGATCAAAAATGGGGTAGTAGAAAGATTTAATATTGTTTTTTTTAATCCTCTAATCCGCTAATGAAACGAAATTTTAAGTATGGCATTTAGCTCCATCAATGATTCTGTCTCATTAATATTAGCATAATAAAAATCGACGAGCAACCCAAAACATACTAAACTTTGTCAATGGCTAATAATAAAATAAACATCTAAAAGGCTAACAATGTCAAGATGCGTCAACAAAAAAAATGTTTTAGTAAAATCCCGAAACCATTTAAAAGTATTTATGTATATTGGTCATTTAACCCTTTCCACTCCAAGCTTTTTTTTGTTTGTTTCCACCAGCTCCACTACTCCAATTGGAAATTTATTAGGTAAATGTGATTGATTTTTTAGCTTCATCAGACGATTTTTCAAATTATTTTTTTTTTTATTCTTGTTTCTAATGCATAGTGTACATATAATGACCCTTGGATATCAATTTTTTAAAATTTATTTTAGTATGGTATTTTCAAAACACAGTCCAGGATGGAACGTGGTTTTGCCTCGCATGTTATTTTGTATGTATGTTTTCTTACCTCTTTCACTATTATTTTTCCTATTAGAGCGCGGCTGAATCCTTAATGCTTTCCCTCTGGGTGCAAGATATGAGTGAAGCGTACATCTAATCGTTGCTCATATCGGCTGCGGATGGGAATTCTGCGGATATAAGAATGGGAATCACAGTTTCCGATCAGCGACATCAATAATTCTTGCCCTATAGTGTTTATGGCTCAGCGGTGTATTTCCATTTTTGATTGCACATATTTTATGCAATATAAATGAATTTATTATGGAGACTTCCAGCCCCCAAAAAAAAAGTTTTCTCCACCATTTGAGAGTCTTTGCAGTCAAATGCAATGACCAAAATATCTGCATGAATCTTCTCCGTGAAAATATTTTGCCAAAAAATGAAATTCTGGAATGAAATGCTAGGCTCCAATAATCCTGCATTTCAGGGACTAATGAGACCATGATCCACGACTCCAAAACGCCTTCATTTCAACCCGTTATTCGTCCGTATTTCTCCGATGGAATGTTTTGATAATGTTTTGGGGTTGCAATCATATTAGCAGCATGCTTATTTGTCTCGGATGTAGTTTTGCATCAGGATCGTCCGTAAAATAATTGAAAAAAGAGTGTAGGGTGTAGAGGCAAGATGCGCTGGAACTTGGGTCCTGTTGCTATGTCAGTAGAAGTGAGAATCCATGTTGGGTGAAGTAATTATGCCATTAGTGACATCCACCCGTAGAGATTGATCGTCATCTCAGAATATTCTGAACATCGTCACTGCAGAGTTTGGCAGAGTCTTCGTTGGCGATAAAACGGATAAATCTCAGAGGAATCAGGGTCCTATGGAGGCTGCAAATGAGCCAGTCCTGGATCTGATCTGGCAGTGCCTTTCTTGAAGTATGGCATTGGAGAGTACTCGGCTTCTTTTAGTGATACTATTTATATGAAGGTATTAAAATACATCGTCCAGTTCTCCCATATAGTCAATATCATCACCACTATCAAATTCATTATCAAATTTATTTTGTGTTTTTTAGCTGTAGTTTCACACAATGCGCTTTCGTTTTGGGTTCTTGGGTTTTGTGGACGCGGTATATTATGGTTAGAAGAATTTATTTCACCTAATGACACGAAATAAATTCCGATAGGTAAAGTGTCGCCTTAGTATTATTCATCCAAGTCTAATAGCAAAATGGACAACAAGATGTTTGCAAGAGCTGTAGCAGAATAGCTGTTTGTTTGTCGATGCCACTTCTGCCAGAGCACACCGATTCTTTTGTTTTACGTCAAATTAGTCCAGAAGAATCCCCAACTCTAAAATTCGTGTCAAAGGCAATGCATGTAATTTCGAAGATGTATCGACAAGAAATAATAAAAAAATTTGCTTAAAAAATCCCATCAAAATATAATGTAAAGCTCCAATGTCGAGTGACACTCGACATTGGAGCTGGTGGAAACATAGCATGTCGAGTGACACTCGACATTGGAGTGGAAAGGGTTAATGATGAGAAATACTAGAGTTTACTGGTTAATTCTAAAATATACTGATTTAAGAACATTAGATTTAAATGTCATCGACTGACGAAAAGTTCTACGAAAAACAGGACAATGTGCGATTGTTCAAAAGTCGCGAAATTATTTATTTATTGGGCCTTGTACTTGTTTGGGATAAACTTGGCCAGGTTGTTGAAGCGGTGTAAATTTAAAGCATACTGTATCTCATTTTGAAGTGGGTGGTCTAGTAGGGTTATGGTATGTTTTTTAGGTTTTGCTATAGGGTTTGATCTGATATCCGATTAAAAATAAGACATTTTTTTTAATTAAATAAAATAAATAATAGTCATTTATGTCCAATAAACATTCAGAGAAAATAATTTTCTACTATGACTTAATGAGATCATATTGTAGAAGTTGACAACACTGTGATGCTGTTTGTAAATATTTCTCGAATTTATCGTTTACATTTTTCTACATTACAAACCGCGGGGCGGGTCATTTATGGAGTTTTTGATTAAATATAAAAAAAAATCTCCGTTCTTTTTCCTGGGCAAGTTTTTCTTATTCTGTTTGTCTGTGCATCCCTGATCTATTTGAAAATTATAAAAATAACTATTATTTTAACCTTTACCACTCTGGATGAAAAAAAAATACGAATTTGAAAAAAATATATATATATTTTGAAGTGGAATTAAAGAGCATCTATGGCCATCGTTTTTTAATTTGTAGTTTAATCATTTTTACTAATTAAAAATTAAAAAAACTCAGTTCATTAGTTTGTACACTGTCTAGGAATGCTGGCAGAGTTCATTCAAATGTATGGCCGTGATTATGGAATCAAAATGTAGTTCACTTCTATTTAAAATGGCCTTATTTGTACACTGACCAAAAGAGCGATTTTGCTTTGGTGAGTTTTATATTCATAATTTTATTATAAGTGTAATTATAAATTAACCATGCATAATGGAAATATTCATAGATAAATCGATGCTAAATTCTTGGTACAATTTCTTTGGAACAACTGTGGTAAAGGGTTTTATACCTAGGTTGATTTACGACATACGCCTACTTTAACATGGACATACACCGATGGGAGTCTAATAGGGAAGTTTTAAGTTTTTATCAGATATTTTTTAATATAAATTATACATTTGTATGGAAATCATCTAGAAATAAATAATCATTGCCCGTAATTGCAGAAAAGAATATTCACGGAAACAAAACATTTTTTCTTGCATCCGATTGCGATATAATATCTATAAATATGGAGTCTGTAATAGACCCCATTCGAATGACCTGTAATAATTTTCAAGGTCGCCACCGATGGAACGAAGTTAAAAAACATTTATACCTGAATTTGCAAACATCTCATTGGCTGAAATTATCCCACCCAGGTAATATGCAGTGTTTAAAAGCTCAACGTATTACAAATAATATATTAATATTTTATTATTTTATTTTGATGGTTATTATGAATGATAGAATTAAATACAGTCAAGCTGGTCTTTTCGTAAATTATATTAATAGATAACAACAAAAATGTCATAAAATAATTTGGAAACCGATGAAAAAAAAAACGAATTGCAGTAATTTTGGAAAAATATATACTCCCCGTTACGAATAACATTGAGACATACGTCATATGAAATTTAATCATTCAATAAATATTTTTTTGAACATTATACATCCGGTGTGTTTGAAAATGTCCAGTATGACATTGTCCTCTTCTATCCCACCTGTTCTAATTCTTTTAATTGTAAGTAATTGAGTTGGAATGCTTGAATTCATGGCATCGTCACTACTCTTTTGTCCTTCCAAGCTAGAATCATAATGTCCTCCTTCCACTTACATACAGTTTTTTTTACGTAATTTGCTAAAAAAAATGTATTTGATTGAAAAATATGTAATTTGATTTGCAAAGGGTGCATTTGATTTGTAAAAGGATGCGTGATTTGCAAAGAAATTCACATTGATTTGAAAACAGGTGTATTTGACCTAAAAATGCTGTACTACGTTTTGTTTTAATTTTGGTTTTCCTTGTAACTGGCAGTTTTTTTTGGTAGTCATTGTATGTCCCATCAAATGTGCTTTCAGTTTCAATGAAATTCATCTTGGAAAATGGAAGACTGGTGGAAAATCTATCGATATACACTGACAACCCTCAGCTTCTGGAATTGTTGCAAAAGATTATTATAATTGCAAAACAATTCTGGATTATAAATTAACAAGTCAAGGTCTAGTAAGTTTTTAGTCGTAAGCCAGGCCGTAATAAGGTATGAATGAATATATATAGCCACTACTAGAATCAGCCAATACATATGAATAAGCCCTTTTATTTGGCTTGTGGGATTATATGTCATAAAACAATTTTTCCCCTAAGATATACAATAGATTCATCAACCACTATTTCTTTTCCAGGAATAGAGTGTTCTTTAAATTTTCAATCCTAAATGTAGTACAAAAAATCAACTATTTTTTTTATTTTTTGAAGACCCGATCTCCTTGATTTGATATATTGTGTTTGTTATGTAAAATGTAACATCGAAGATTTGAAGAAAAACTTGTTCTCTTTTAAAGATCAGTTCTAAAAAATGGCAAATGCGCCACAAATGCAGTCAGAAAAAAAATCTTACAAGTGTGGACGAGTCTAACTCCCATAATTAAAATCCACACTCGAAATGCTTTAAATTCCGTATTATTTATATCTTCCATGACTTCTATATCAGTATTTTTTTTTTTTTTTTTGCACAAGTTAGTTTTGCCTATTTTTATCGTTTGCATACAAATTCGTTTCACCAAGCTTCTTTACTAATCAATTTGTTTGTTGTAGAATAATTGAAATAATCAATAGAGTTCAAATGAATTGGTAGGATATTTTGCCCTCTATTCTATCACCGATAGTAAAATTAGTGTACATGAAGATTATTAGACCAATTTACCAATTTTTTTGATGTCATTAAAGTTTAACAAATTTTGGATCCTCTTCATCTTCCGTTTCCTCCTTCATTATACATATTTCCTAATCACATGAAATAGTATACATAGAATTATAATTGTATTTCCTAATCCTGTAGTCAAAGTATAATTGGATTTAGAAACAAAATATTATTTTTATTATTTTCCATAGTTTATTTTTTAATTGTAAACACTATTTCACTGATTTTACAGGTTCGCTATTTTTATTAAATAATTATAAATGTGACGGAATTTAAAAAAAATAGTTCCACAATACAAAAATCAGAGTCACAGTACCGAAGGCGGAGCTGGACACCCTTTCCGATATAGAAGAGCCATTTGAGCTGTTCCAAGAAACAATGGTATATAGAATATATCGATAAAATGCACACATATTTCCTGAAATTTATTACGTAATTATAAATATATATAAAAAAAAATGTTGGAATTTATTCCACATGTTGCAGCCTTTTCTATTTAGAATCAATAATAATTCGTAAAATTTACCTGCGCCCTATTGAAATCGACGCGAAACTTATTCCGTCTTTGGGCCATAACTGCTGGCCTTCAGAGTGGAAAAGGTTAGACTAATAAAAATGTGGCATAATTGGTTGTTCGGAAAGGTATTAATTTATACATATATATTGTTCTACCACAAAGTTCTGTCCCTTTTTGAATAAAAAAAAATAATATTAATTTTATACTTTAAAAAAACTTTATTGAATAATATAATTTGCCTCATTATTTATGACCTCTTGCCAGCGTGATGAAAATTTGTATATCCCATTTTTAAAAAATGCCTTATCCCTAGAGGCGAAAAATTAAACCAGTGCTTGTCTGAGATCTACTTCGTTTTTGAATTTTTTGCCCTGCAAAAAATATTGTGAGGACAGAAACAAGTGATAATCGGAGGGTGCTAGGTCCGAGGAGTTTAGTGGATGTGACAGATTTTTTTAGCCTAGCTCTGCAAGTTTCTGACGAGTCCCTAAAGCAGTATGTGTCCTAGGATTATCATGAAGCAGGATGATGTCCTTCCTATTGAACATCGCCAGCCTCTTTTCTTGTAGTGGTATTTTTAAATTGTCCAATAGCTAACAGTACCTCTCCGAATTTAGCTTGGCGTTTGGTTTCAACAGCTCAAAATGTATTGGTCCTTGAATGTCCCACTATATACACAACATCATCTTATTCAGGCACAATTTCGGTTTAGAGATGGAGGGGCCAGATTTTTCGGATTCACAATATGCTCTTCTCCTTGCGATGTTTTTATAAGTAATCCACTTTTCATCCGGTTCAAAAAGGGTTAGATTTTGTTTCGTGCAAGCAGAGATGTGCATGTGATGACTCGATCATTCTAATTCTTCTCAGTCATGTGGCACCCGAATCGAATATTTCCACACCAATCCGAATATGGTCCATAATGGTTTGTTAAGCTAAATCAAACCTTTCTGCAATCTCCGCTGTTGTCAGAAAAAGATTTTGCTCTAACATGATATTGACAGGACTTTCCGGTAGACCCAATATTAATTTATTCACTAACCCAAGAAACTTTTTTAAATTTAAGTTCATTCAAGTTATTAATTTATTAGACGAAATAAAGCTCTGTCGAAAATAGTTATGACAAATTTCAATGATTTTAATAAAAAAAACTTCTGAGAAAGGGAGAAATTATTATATTATATATTAATGGTGTAGAATATTATGTAACTTGACATCTTCACTTGAGATTTGAAAACGAAAATTCCATACCCTCTTTCCCTCGCTCTTGTCAAGTGACGTCAATAAATTATTGACCATGGGTCAGTATTCAAAAAAATTATGAACAACATTTGATCTATTACTCAAATAGGTTTCCCAACTTGATAACTTATTCTCACTTCTCTGGTATTTTTTCAATTCCCTTCTTAAAATGAGTTTCATGTTAATTTTTCATATTGTCTACATTTTTTTTTATCTTAATTAATGATTTAAATAAAGGCCCTAATTTTGTGTATGTATGTATGTATGAGAATGGCGGAAGAAGTAAATCTGTCCACTTTTATTGCTGTATGTTTTCATCTGTTTCTTTTGCATTGTGTGCACCTGCGTTGTCGTGTTAAATAATTTCCTTTTTATTGAATAAATTAGGACGTTGACAGTAAACATCTGCTGTAATTATTTTTTCTAATGATTTCAAAAGTTTAAACGATAAACGTAAAACACCACAAAATAACTTTCTAGCGTATTAATTAATTAAGAATTTTTGATAAAATTTCGTACAGATTGGCAGAGATCTGCTTCAATATTAGATTTTAGTTAGCCTTCGAATCGAATTTTGGTGATAGTTTTAATTGCGGGTCAAATAGTAAATTCCTTTTGCCTGATTTGAATCAACGAAACGAAAATTGACATCTGCTTTCTGTCGACACTCGTCTATAAATTTCATTTACAGCTTTTGTGGCCTTGGTCACGTTGATCCCCCAATAAAAACAGGATTTGTATAACGAAATGTATAGTCAACAAACAGTATATGTAGCTAACAAAAAGAATAATGTTGTATAGTAAAAATAATATTCTGTCATCAATGCTAAATAAATCTGATTGATCAAATATAAAACTCTATTATACCTATGCATTAAAGAAATAATATGATAAATTGATTTCATACATAAAATGACATTCTAAATAATAAATGAACACATTTTAATTTATCCATAATGCAGGGCTCCTCAGTCTTTTGATCTTTTATTCACACGTTTAATACCTGCGGCACCATTACGTTCGAATGCAGTGCCGACTAAATTTGTACAAGTGTATTTTCGGTGGCCTCTCCGGGTAAAACGTGCATGTCGATAAGTGGAAAACCGAAGTATAAATGACAGTTGGAAGTCGGCAAACCTCGCCATGAATTTTATATGGGGTCTTTGGAAATACCGCGGACGCCACGGGGACCTCCCGATTGCAAAACAAAACTTGGCAGCGCGAGGATCACGGCACGATAGCTAACCGCTTCCGGTATGTACCCGGGGATACAATGCGCCACTCGCATACGAAACAAAATCATTAATCTCCGCTAAAACATTTGAAATTTGAGGTTACCTTAAGCGTCTCGGCGGCGATTTGAATCGCTGGATAACGGCCACAACTAAACAACACTGATTCGCCGGGGCTTATAATATTAGATTCTATCACTGTATTCAAATTGCACTGAATTATTCGACAGAAAATTAAATAGAACGTCTCCGTTTGATGTTTACTGTGTTAAGCTCACCGTATCGAATCCCGAATGCTAATTTCGGATTTGGAACCGTGTTAATGAATTTAATTTATTTCAACGTCGGAACGTTTAAACGGTTCCTACGTTACTGAATAATATTTATTTTATTATTATTCATTTTTTTTTTATTTGAATAATGCAACGTAATATTTTCATATCTTAATCCAGTGCACGTTGATTATGCCACAATAATTATCTTGTGACGCGATTTTGCACTTAAAATTAGAGGTACGTAAAATTTGCATTATCATTATTATAATAATATTCATATTTATTAATGCATTATATCATATGTTGAACAAAATATGGTATTTATTATATTAATATTTATATAGAGTGTACAATAATGATCATGGATGGATAATCAGAAAGCCTCAGCAAGATCCAGTTGAAGAGGAATATATTTATATTTAATCAAAATGCGTAGGTAATCAAAATAAAACATAAATTAAATAAATTGAAAAAAATGACATCAATCAAGAGAATTGGATGGAAAGATGATTTCACATGTCCTAAATAATAATTTATATCTTCCTCTACAGCTTCCGCAATCATCGTCGCTCCCCAGAAATGCGATTAAATACATTTAGAAATAAAAATGAATCAAAACATTGGATTAGTTCTTCTGTTGATTATATCGAATACAAGTGAATCGTTGGAGGTTTCAAGTGACATCGATTGCCAGATTTACAGTTAACCGATGGTATCTCAACGATAAATCCCTAAACGTCTGCCATCATCATTCCACACTAGAGGTATGTAAAATTTTTTGGTATTTTTTTTATCAGATTTCAAGCGTCTTAAAATCGAATTCAAAATATTTATGATTATTTTTAACTAATTAGAGATACTCCTACCTTTTTTAAGAATGCCTTATTTTTAATGTTAAATTTGTGTTTTAATCAGCAATCAACCTGAAAATATATTATGTATTAATATAATATATTAATTAACCTATTCATAACTCTGTTGTTTTAATTTATTAAGTAGCGACATTGCTGAAGAATCTTAACAATAATTATACTGTTTATCCAAAGAGTGATTTTCCTCCTATACCAGTGGTAGCGAACCTATGACCCGCGGGTCTGATAAAGACTTACAAAAGCTATGCGGTATATTATTTAATACTAATAATAATGTTGTTTTTTACATTTTGAAAATTTTCATATATCCAAAATATTTCAAAACATCTAAATTAATTATTGTATTTTGTTCTTAAGGTTTTCAGTCATTTTTTTTTTGTACTGTCACTATCTACCGCACAAAAACAATATTTTCCGAACTCAAAAGAGTAACAGTGTACTTTTTTCATTAGAATTATTATCAGTTTTAAAAATTGGACATTTAATCATCACTGCGACAACAAATACTGAAGATTTTTTAATATTTGAAAAGAGATTACAAAATTCTTTTAGTAAATTATAGTAAATTAAGCCTCCAAATAGATAGAAAAAAATAATTTCGGGCATTGGAAATCAGTGTTTTTAAACTTTAATATTTATTAAAATTTATTGTTCTATCATTTTCTTGAATTTACAAATTTTATATATATTTTTTTAATTACTTGTCCAGTCTAATTTATAGGTTTTTAGACGTTCGTGGTTAGGGAAAAAAGTTCTAAAGTCTTCACCGTTCTTTTATTATTTTTAATCCTTTTTGGAAGGTTAATTATTGAGGATTAACTTATTGAGCTAAATTTGTAAAATCACTGATTAGGATTAAATTCAAACAGATTAAAAATAAATTCATTGCATTAGGAAATATGTAGAGGTTATAAAAATAGGTTTAATCATTTCAGATTATGGTCGTTTTTTTTTCATAACCTAGAAATAATTAATAATAAAAAGTATTGTCCTGTTAAATGTAATTAAAAATATTATTTCAATTATGTCGAATTTAGCCTGCTTTTTTTCATATAATTATTTATATTTTTATATCTGTATTTGATATGATAAAAAAACTTGTGTCATAATATTAGGTTTATATTTCTTAATTTCCTGTTAAAATTAAATAAAAAAAATACAAGCGTCAGAATTAACGCGATATTCATCCGATGGTTGAGCGCATGCTGAAATTTATGAAATTCAGCTCTTTACTTATCTCATCGGGCATCTGTCAACAGTGCGGAGATATACGGAGAAAAGCACAATGGCTCGAGTGCCGGCCGTAGTGCGCCCCTACGTTTTAACGTAATTGTGAGACACAATTTTGTCGAGCAAACAGCCCAAGTCGAGCTCGATCCATCTGTTTACAAATAACGTTTCCCCAGCATCGCAAACACACGCCGTGCACGGATTTACAACTCGAAAAGATTGACAAACTTTTCCTATTTAAATATTTGAACTCGTCTAACCATAGTATGAAATAAACATATTTTGCACTGGCATCCCGATCCGATCGGAATCTCTCATGCGAAATGTGACGAAACGGCCCCCCGGGGTCCGGCATCGCGGATAATATACACAGTGTTTGCGAGAGATGAGATATTCCGCATCGAATACGTCATAGGAAATTCGAAAGGTTTTACGCATGTTTAAGGAAAATCTAGGTGAAAAACCAAAGCCGAAAATCTCCAACCTGATATACATACATACATATGTAATATCTACGACGCGTAAATAAAAATATGCCATAGTAATAATAATAAATAAATAGTTTAATCGTAGTTATATACCGGACAATCATTAAATCAACATGAAGAAAGTTATCGGACATTAAATAGTGATGCAAGCACTCCTTATCTGCAGACGATACACATTGCGGTGCAGTGTGAATCTCCGTCTTCCTACACACTACTTCGTTTTGTTAACAACCAATATATCACAAATCGAATTTGTCCATAAAAATATAAAACCCGAGATCACTATCCGGCGTCCGATCATAAACAATCTTGCCTGTGTCCGGACGGCAACATTCAATCTTGGACGGCACGGAGGCACTTTTGTAAATTTATACCTCGGGATCTACATTAGGCGGGAATGACCCGGAACGGGATGGGGGCTAGCAGCCAGCCAGCAGAGTGGTGCGAAGACAATTGATTGTGGCAATAAGGAAGGGTGTTTATTACTGTTGTCGCAGCATCACATCTGCAGTGGGGGGGTGGTGCAATGGTGCAAGCACCGCCGGCTCCTTATCTACCCTGTCCGGCGCAATAAAGAAACGTTCGGCCCTGCTACGGAGACAGCCACTGGCTTTGGCTAAAAAATGTCTGCACGTATTCGGCGCTAGAACTACTAACGTGCACTTTAAAAACATGATTTGCCATTTAATGCATTCGATATCTCACCACGGCCAGTGGCCATGTATGCCATCAGTAGTAAAGACCCATTCGAATACTTAAACGTTTGAATGGTAAACAACGATAAATGCAAGCAAAACAGATAAAAAAAATAGCTTGAGAAGGTGTATTATAAAACAGTAATATAAAACAGTAAATCCGTAGAGTACACATTCGATTATACGTGTGAGGATTAATATTAAGGGTAACCATAAGTAATGTCGTTTTTTTCAATGAAATTCAAAACAATTTTTTTTATACTTTATTTAACTTTTCTTATACACACCTTTCTCTCAAATCATCCAAGCACTTCTTGTAAAATTCTGCGGGTTTTGACTAAAAATAATCTGAAACGGCTGTATTCACCTCTTCGAAGGAATTTAAATATGGATCTCTTAGAAAATATTCCATAGAACGAAATAAGTAAAAATCAGATGGTGCGAGATCCGGCGAGTATGGAGGATGCAACAGAGTGACCCATCCAAGATCCTGAATATTTTCACACGTCAATTTCACAACATAAGGTCGCGCGTGAATGCGCGTGGGACCCAAACACCTTTTTGAATCTTTCCCCAACATCTTTAGGATCCTCTGAGTACTGGACCAGGATGTACGGACCTTTTCCGATATTTTTTCAATGGTTAGCATCGGGTTGTCTTCGATTGCAGAATTCACGAGGGGTCGTCCACTTCGAGGCTCGTTTTCCAAACACAAATCACCAGGTTTAATTTTTTTGAGCCATCGTTGGCATTTCCTGACATCCAATATGTCACCATAAATCTCGCAAATATTCTTCGAAGCCTCTGTCGCTTTCTTTTTCAAATGATATTGAAAAAGTAAACAGCTCCGCAGATGTTGTTCCGACGGACACGTCTCTCCCATTGTCGCTAGAGGAATAAAGAAACGGTTTTATTTTTATTATTAAGGCCACGAGCAGGTAGCCGCTACACAAGAGAAACTTATAACACGTCCTTACACTGCCTAAAAGACTGAAGGAGACTATTTTAAAGATGGCGCATCGAAAAAACGGCATTACTTATAGGTACCCCTAATAGATTTACGCATTATTATACTAAATTTTTGATAATTAGAAGAGCCAAAACTAAGATCATTCAAAGGTTCCAAAAATTTGATTTTTTGAAATGTGAGAAGCTGTTATAGAAACTAGTGCTGTTATTAAACAATGCTCCTTCTCATCAAAATGAAAACATATTGTAAACAGATGACGGTTTTATGCTAGCAACAATTTACCACCCAATGTTACTTCTTTGATTCGACCCTTTATCCTAGCTGTTCCGATGGGGTCTATTAAAGACCCCAAGTTTTTGATTTTTCTGGAATAAATCTTTTAATATAAATCTTACATATCTCAAACTTTTTGTATTTGTCTTAAAATAGTCTAAATAATAAATAGTAAAAATACTCATTGCCGCTCGCATCCGATACGATATACCGAATGCGAGTGAAATGGGAGATTGACACGTGCAGCGAGAGCTCAGTTTGCGGTGAGTCATTGCCGAGAGAATTGTCATTTACTCGTTAGCTAATTAATTTAAAAAAAAAAAATGGCAAAATATTGATGAAGAATTCATTAATATGTTGACTGAAATACCTGGAATCCCTGAAAGACACCCTTCGGACGACGTGAGAATTCTTTTTGAGCCGTTGCGACGGATGGGTTAATGAAATGATTATTTATTTATTGAACATACATTACTCTCTTGACTTTATTGAAACCCTTTCTAACAAAGATAATGACTTGATTAATTGCACAACAATATATAATTCTGGTATAAAATAAATTTAGTAACTCTTGTTCGATCGTGTTAATTAAGAAAAAAAATACAGATTTTATTTTGGATTCCATGAGCGTGAAACAGGTAAAATTTGTTGCTAGTAAAAAATAAAAAGCTAATGGAAAATTTACAAGGCTTAAAATACGGAACATGTATTCCGGAATTTCAACGCTTAAGCCATGCGGATATTATTTCCAATCTCAACCAAGAGAATGGAGATGCAAGTTACGAAGTAGAATTTATCAATTGTGTTAGTCATAACGCAGCCCTGAATACTGTTGACATTTTATTAAAGTATAATACATCGACTTATGGGGATTTAAATATAAGATTGTAATAGGTCAACAATTCCTAAGTAATTCTATTTTAAATCGAAATCCAAAGGTCAGATTATTCCGGCTCCCTCATAATTAGCCTGGATAATTGGAATTGGATAAGTGTAATGCATATATCATATTATATTTTTTTTGTCAGAGTTTAACGTTAAGATTTAAAAAAATGGCAACGAATTAATAAATTTTAAATTATTTTACGTATTTTTACGCAGAATTTTCTTATTTCTCAAGAAAACTTTTGGAAAACCATTTAGCGACTTCAGCAATTTTGTCTTTATATTCTCAGGCTTGGTAAAATTTGTCTTTTCAATATTTTTTTATCCTCGGCGAATTTAAAAAAGTTGTTTATTAATCAAACCCAGTATTTAAAAAATCTAAATCGTTCAAAAATTTTATTATAATATTTTATATGCCGATCTCTGTTTTTAACTACCATCAATACCGGTTTAAAATAATATATTGTATATCTATACATGTTAAAAATGCGTTTTAGATAAGCTGATATATTATCAATGTTTCGATAAAAATATCTTGGATTACCCGGTTAGTAAAAGAAAGTAGTATCGATTTAAATGATCATTATCAGTATAATTTTTTATTACATTTTTATTTCAATTTAAATTTTAAATGTTATACCGCTTACCATCAATATATTCGTTTAAAAAAATAAAAATTTAGCATAAAATATTTTCTTTAATCTCTCTTTGCTTTTACTATTGTTGAAAAGATTCTATTAAGATTTTTATAATCTAATTTGAATAAATCTTAATTGAATGAATTGTATAAATACCTAATAATTATTATGATATTCTGTTTCATATTTTTGGTAATAATATTTAAATATTATCGAAATCGTTTTCAAGAAAATAGTTTACCAATATCTGTGACTTAATATTATTTTTTATTGAAATGTTTCAGCTTTAGTGGTCATTCTTCTATTTCCAATTGCTGTTATAATGAAACTTGATCTTCGACAAAGCGATTCTACATTTGATCAAATAGGATCTCGTCAATAACTTCACGGTAATATTTTTAAAAACTTACTATTATGGAATGTACGCAATTAATAATATCCAAATACTATCTTAGTCTCATTTCTGAAAATTTAATCATTAGAAAATGGTTTAAAAATAGTGCCAAGATACGGAAAATGACGATGATGTTTGTCCAAAAATATTATTAAATTGATTTTTGTTTTTATTAATCAAAAAAATAGTGTAAAAATGACAATCGATTCGTTTTTTCTTACCGTGTTATTTAAACCGAACTAATGAATACACGATTAAACCATCGCGAACACAAGTTAAATATTTTTTAACACGTCAACTAATGACAAACGACAATGGCTGACAGCCATTGAATAAGCGGTAATTTATTTAAATTCAAAACTAATTTTGGATGACGGTTTTGTTTGTAATCTATGGCCTTTGAAATAACCATAAGAATCTTTAGAAAATCATGTGTTTTTTAAAAAAATCCTACACACGCATGATATACGGTACAATCATTCAAATGAATCGAAATTCAGAATTTTATAGCTAATAACATCTCTATTTGATGACCATCTATTAGTCATTGAATACAGAACACGTGTACGTATACACTTACGTTGCTCAACATTTCATTGTTAAAATTTTATTATGATATTAAAAAGCAAAGTTTTATTATCGATATCAGATATCTAGCCATAAACTCGCATACGAACAAGTTAAATTATGTGACGTCACGGAGTACACATAACAATAGACAACGATGTAATCGCACAATTGTGCGGTACACCTGCTTTTGTGAGTCAATTACAGATAGGATTTCGCCGATATCCTTTATTAATCCATTGCCATACACAATCTGTGCAATTACCGCGCTCTCTGTAATGGCAATTCAAAACAGGGCAGAATTCAAGTGGCATTCCTGGCCCCGTCCGCAATTACCGACTTATTATGCCGGCTGGCCATTTCCAAAATGCACGTGGCCCGTTCCCATAGAAAATTTGCATTTTTAATGAAGCCGCTCCGGTACCTAGTTCGTCATTAGTGATGCATAGATCTCACTATAAAGTACTGGCACCGACTTACCGGAGCGTCACGAATGATGGGTCCATTCATACCGAACGCTGATTCACAATGGGTGGTCCGACAAAGGATTGGTTACCTCCTCGCATCGGTCATGAGTTCTTTATCGGTAATGATATACTCCTCAATATTGGCAACAGTATAAGTATACACCGTCATCGGCCTAATGACACCATGCATGATGACAAAACATCATATCATTATCTTAGTGGAATGTACAATTTTTGATAATAAAAAAATATGATGATTTTTTAATATTGCAGACTATAAGCAGGACATTCGTATTTGACGTATTTTGACTTTGGTAGCCATGTCGGATTATTATAATAACGTTGTCGAATAGGTTGACCTGTTTTAGTGTGCTCAAATAACTCTCTTAATATAATATAAATCCTTACATGTCACAAACTTTTTGTGTTTGTCTAAAAAAGCCTAAATAATAATTATTATATATAATCATTGGCCCTTATTATCTGTAATTGCGAAAGAAAATATAAACAACAATATTCGTTTCTGTAGCAATGGCCCGATGTTACGATGTGCCGAGTGCGAGTGAAACCGTACGATTGACACGTGCGGCAAGAGAGTCAGTCGGCGGCAAGTGCTCGGTCTTTGGCGGCACATCGCCGATTGCTCTTGTCATATACGCGTCATATTGATTAGTAAAAAAAATCTTATTTTTATTCTTAGAATAATTTATAGTCTATTTTCCATTATAATGGAGCCCCCTTACAGACGACGCAGTTGGTTTCGAGCCGCCATGACGGATCGGTATCGGTTAAAATGATTTCTTGGACTCTGTATTGATGAAAAAACATTAAAAGACGACTTTTGCCAACAATTAAGAGCTAAACGCTATTTCGAAAAATTCTTCGAAGATTAGAAAAAGTGCTGGCATAAGTGTATCTCAAGGTCTACAGACTTTTTCTTAGATGTATATAACACTTAGCTTCTTTAGGTTGAGTAATTCATAATAGTAAATAAATAAAAAATACATTATAAAACACTTATTATTTACATGGTTATTATTTTTAAAAATATTCGTAAATAAAGCTCTTAAATGATTTTGATGATTTTTAGTTCTCGAATCGTAATCTTCTTCATATCTGGCACAATATTAATGAGTTGAATACTTATATCTGGTATGGCGCCGAGCCTTTTTCTATCCATTGACTTATCACACTTATTGACATCCTACTTCGTATAAGTAGATTGTAGAAAACGGAAGTAAAACTCTTTTAGCTTGTTTTGACACATTGATATAAACTTTTGACAAACTCATTTAATTGCAGATCCTTTTATCTGTGTTGAGTCACTAATTAAATCCATTCGATTTTTAAAATCTTTTGGGTTTATTGGTCATGTTGTCACAGAAAAGTTTTCTGAACCCAGGAATCGTCCTTACTAGTTTTTGAAATAAATTGCAAAAGTGTTTCGTAAATGTTCTAAAAATACTTTAGAAACTTCATCATCTACTTTGGAATCTAATTCAATCTTATATTTATTTGAGACTTGAAAACAATTAAAATCAAAACATGAAGTATTTGTTAAAACTTAAAAAAAAATTCCAGGGGAATTGTGGAGATTGACAATCACATACCTTTCAATATAAAGTATAAGAAGTTTAAATATGGATATGTTTCAGCATATTAAATCATTCTAAATTTTTACGGAAAACCTATTCAGGTCTTGAGTCCTCGTTGTCTTCATAGTTTGGGAAATTCTAATATATATAATAAGATCTACTTTAAAGAGTAGAAAAATAATACTGATAAATAACAGAATATTTTTAGAGAAAAACAAGAATTTAATAATCTTCAAACATATTTTTTTATTTAATGCATAATAGATGTAACCTAATGAATTTTTGATATTTTACTAAATTATTATATATAATTACTCTATTTGGAATAATCATTATATATTCATTTTGTTTGATAAGCATGTTTTCATTATACATTTTACAGAAATTACAACTGTTTTCATTTAATATTATGCTGATTTTTTTTTTTTTTAAATACATATTTTTAAAAATAGCCAGTTAACTGTCAACTGATATTATTTTTATATAATAAATGACATATATGACCTAAATTTGTATAAAAGCAGATATATTTTTTATGGCTTAATAAAACCGATAGCACAGTTTCAACAGCTATTTTGATACTGGAAGTTTGAATTAATACGAGAGATTTTTTTATTAATTTTAAAGCCCACTAAAATAGCATCTCAACCTTTTCCATTCCGTGGGCCGGACATATTGGCCCAGAAGATTTTTTAAACGGATATCAGATACCCTATAGTTGTTTCTTATTAATTTCCCCAATGAATATCTCTTTAAATAAATTTGTAAAGAAATATAATGAGAGTAATTCACAGATTAGAATAAAAGTGGTCAGAGTGGAAAGGGTTAAATAATATATTTATCAAATCAACTTCGATAAATAACATGAAATGCATCAGAAAAACATTTTCTTTGATTTATTCCTTTATTTAAAATTCATACTACCGGTATCTCGTGTATAATTCTAAATATATTTTATATTTTAGTATGACTTGCTTTTAAACTTATGTCTTAAAATATATTATCTACAGACCTTCATTTAGAGTCGGGTAGTAAAAAAATTACGACCCAGACGGAGTTTAAAAAGATTACTTTACTAAAAAAAAACAAATAAAATGCTAAAAACAAATACGGATTATCTTAAATATTTTAGCAATTTAATAATCTTATCACTATGTATCATAATTATTAAAAAAAATAACTAATTTTAAAAATAATACATAATACAGCCTTAACAATATTTTTCCTTTTTAAAATTTAAATAGAACATAAATATTATTTTTTTAATGGCGTAGATTGTTTAGTTCTTTAGTAAAATGTATATGAGTACAGTTAAAAATAATAGTATCTGGCAAGCAAAATGGCTTGTTATTTGAACATTATTTAACCAATGACATAATATTGTTAGTTTTTCTTATCAATCCCTTATATATGATACACAATGGAAAATGTTACATTTTAAATATTGACGTGCTTTCGGAATTGTGTTGAAACCTTAAGAAAGTCTTCAGAAAGTAGGTCGTGATTCTATCTTATCTCTCAAAAGATATCTTCGGATATATTTGTTATTGTTAAAATTGATTTAATAAGCTGTACAAATTACAGTTTATATTAAAATGTTTATTTTAGTCTAAATATAACAAAATTGTTGATGCTTAAATTTTAAACGTCTCATTAATATTAAGAGTTAATTTAAAAATTAATGATAAAAATAGTTTTATTTCGAGAATAAATTACAAGGTTATTTAAGCGTCGGAACCTGTGTCCAATTTTAATATAGCCACCGTAATTAATTTGTTTTTGAACTTCATATTCTCAATATTCTCTTTATGGCATGTCAATCATCACATAGATGATTGACCGCGATCTATATTTCCACGAAGTAATAAAATGAATATTAGCCATTATCTATATACCATTATTGTCTCATATTTCTCCGGATATTTCAAGACGATCGCTCAATCATCAGCCATTTCAAACGTCTTTATAAAACGTTCTAGCATCGAACTATAGTCATATTTAAATGTACGAAAGCATACCGTCGAGCAACACGTGTACAATAATAATTAAAATGGATTGAATGGATATGTTGGGCATACAAATTACACGCAACTAAAAATTTCGACCAACTTTAAAAAGTACGTCGTAAAAGCTCTCCGCCGCGACCATATTCATAATCAGATTAATTCCAATGAAGAGGCTCCAATTAGTCATTTTCTTTGAAAGATTGAAAACTTTTTTAAGTATACAAAAAGTTTCGCTCCTCTCATAATAAAATTTTAATGAATTCCAAAAGCGAAATTATAAAATGTTTTAAAAGTATCCCGGTCGTATAATAATTAACGCACAAATTAGCGGTATTACTTCTGTAATAATTTTGCTGAAAAAAAGCCATTGTGTCCAAATTTTTATTAATTATATTTTGTACGTCGTAAATTTATTGCATAACTTTGTTTAAATGATATGTATTGTGAGTTGATATCTGAAATTAATGCCGTATAAAGATCCTTGAAAGTCAAACCAGTTTGAAAGCATAGATAAGCGTACGGTTAATTGCATTCTGGAGCTTTATATATCGGGCAAACTTGCGGTGCGATGACTGGTCATCTCGGCTTTAATTAATTCATCGATCAATCATGCATGTGCATAGCTTAATCCGATGTAGCAATATGTAAATATGTATAATAATTGGTACTAAAATGTGTCTACCTCTGTGGTGGCGGAGATGATGATGCTCGCAGCAAGGTCTCTCCTCGTATATGGCCCAAGAGTCTGATCTGGCGTCGATCCCGGTCATCATCAAGCACAACAACAGTACGGACCACATGATTATCGATGTCAATTCCACCAAATTATCAATCACAACCGTAGAGCACTTAAAAATTATACGTATATGCGAATCCAATGTCGTTTATATATATGCCGAATGAACAGAGCTTTTATATATTTGTTGTTTATTTTTTTGTGATTGTTTATGTTTTTGTGTGTGTGTTTTTTTATTAGGTTTTAAGATAAAGCCTCGATCTATCCGGCCTGTGGTAAGTTTCCATGTCGGCGCGGGTAATTCGATCGCATGTTTTCGGATTGAATGTCTCTAGTAACTCATCTGGTCGAGTTCGCGCGAGAGTACAGCCACGTGACTCGAGCGAACGCGATACACCCCTGCCGAGTTCATAGAGTGACTGAAGTTGAGTTCTGCAGAGTGACGGAGCGGGAGTTACGCTGCTAGTGCGAGCGGGACGGCGATGTGCGCGCCGCTCTGCGCAGTGCAGTGCGCGCGGCGAAGTTTCCAGTTTTGACTGCACAACGAAAAGTTTGGAAGTCGCAGCGAAGTTTGTGCGCACGTGCGCAGATTCCAATTGTGCACTGGCAATTAAACGGGCACGCACGTTCATTGCGGGATTCGCATAAATCAACCGATCGCAATTGCACAGTTTGCTATTAATAAACGCGATGCGTGCTAATCAATCTGCGCAATGCAGTTTGCGAATTTATTCCGAGCTTTCGTCGCGCGATGCGTTTTACGATCGATCGCCTACATAAATGCCGCTGGAAATAAATCATTTGCCTTCTGGAACGACATGAAACGGTGATAAAATGTCTTGAAATTGTTCATGGTTTCAGTTCGCACATTAACTAAAACCAGAATAATATGAAAATAGGTTAATATTATATAAATCCGATACCGATAGTGGTAGAAGATACACGTCCATTGTCAAAAATGACTAAGATGGGAAATCTCTTTGGAAAAAACCGGGGCTGTGGAGTCGTTAAAAAAACACAACTCCGACTAAAAAAAGTTAAATTTTATCAGGTTGTTTCCTACCTTTGCATATAGCCATTTTTTTCATGTTATAGGCATAACAATAAAACAAGATCAAACTTTATATTTATTTTTAAAAACAACATTTCTATTAAATCTGTATTCGTAGAAGCTCTCAAATCAAAATTGAGTATTTTAAGAGCGAAAATAAACGCTTTACGGATACTTAAATTGGTGGCAATGCTGCTATGGTCAATACTGGATCTTTTACGATTTCTAGATACCGCTGTATTGCCAAACGAAGACGTTTCATTTTTTCTTGTTCTCTAAGTATTTTTATACAAAATTGTCTTCAGACTCAGCGGTGTCGGATGAAGATGATGATAATTCAAGTATTGATTGATCAAAGCTGCCTGATGTCTCGTTTCCCACTCGAAGGCCTTTCTTACAAATGGTTAATTCAAACAGAGCGTTCTTAGCTCTATCTATTTGTTCTTCCGTCAATATGGTTCGAACCATGGGGGTCAACGTAGATCCCAGTCAATGGAATATCATTGTCCAGCTCCATTGTTTCTACATAGCATGGCGTTTTTATTCCATTAGCAATAGTATTACTCTGAATATTAGAAAAACGAAAAATAAGGCTCTTCCAGTACTTGAAAAATTCACCAGGAGTCAGTGAAAAATTCACCAGGCATTGCCTCTTGGTGACTCACTGTATCAGCGCAACGCATGGCACCTACACGTTTAATATTTATACGCAATACACATTCATTATAACGCAATTAAAATTTCATAAATTTCGTAATTAAAAAAATGGTCGCTGATTTTTCACAACTCACTTTTTCCGAGCGCACTTTTTCTGGTTTCCAACAGTCTTAGAAAACGAATAAACGAAAATATTTTTTAGATGAATTATTATTGGGGACGGGGATAGAAAATTGGGTCTTCTACAACAATCTGAGAAGAAAAATATGATAACTTTCATCGAATCAGGTATCGGTGTCTATCCCTCGGCCATTAATGATTGAAAAATGTTTTGTATTTGACGGGATGTTTCGGGAATACTAAACCTAAACTACGAATTACTAAAACCTAGTTAGACAAATACAGCAGAAGTGAATTGTGGCCATTTAATAAAAATAAATGAGGTACTGCTTAAAATATGATCAGTTTTAGAAAATAATCAATGAACAATTCTCCATAATGATTGAAGATTATTATTTAAAACTGAAGATTAAAACTTCGCCGCAACCAACTGGCATCACAGCTGAGAAACGAAATCGTATCTATGAAGTAGCGGCTAAATAGACAAAGAACTTGTGGCTATAAAAAACCAGAATATGGCTCTTGTTTAGGAGATAGGATCGCTAAACCCTTTCCTTTTAAGAGATAGTCATATATAAAAGCTACTCAAAGTGTTTATGTACAGTTTGTGCTAAATAAAATATGTTGTATATAAAGTATACTGTCATTGGAGCTTATCTTCTAAGAATGAGCACATATGAACGAGAAAGTATGTGCATATTAAATTTCGCACTAAATAGATTGAACGCGGATTCTACGAAAACTCATATATTCTTTCAAACTGACTCGATTCACCGAAGTGAAGAAAAACTTTGGTAAGTTAAAATGTTGGTTTGAAAGAAAGTTATTTATTCATAGTCATACCTATTTTGTTTTCAGTTTAAGATAGAATCTATAATATTACTCGATCCCAAATAATTATATTTGTATTTTAACGGCCGATTTTAAACCATATTTTATTCATATTACATTTTGCATATATTTTATGTCTTTTTTTTAATAAACTGCTTTATAAAACATATTAAGTTAATGTGTATAATTTATAATAAAATTTAAATATATCCGGAAAGTGTCGTTTATATTTTATTATAGAGTCTAATAGGACATTAGTTTTATTTCATACACCGCTTTTCTATAATAAATAGTTTTATTGATAGTTATATATTTTGTATATATCTGACAAAAGTAATACTTATAGTCAGGGCCGCTCGTCCATATACACTGCGAAGCTGTAGCACCCCCAAGCAAATTTAGGAAAAATATATTTTTATATTTTAATTTGTTTCTCGACTGCCTGAGATTCTAGTAAGGCCCATACGCTCAGGAAAAGAGTGTCTTGCTGCTGACAAATGATGATGATGAAGATAATATGTGTCTATTAATTTTAATTTTTAATTTTTAATATTTCCCAGCACCCCTGAATATTTTACCAACGAGCCGCCACTGCATATATATTTAAATAATTCTCTCACAATTATTTTTTTTAAATAATTAGATAATAATTATAGAATATAACACATACACATCGAATTACAGGATTTTAGACCAATGATTTATGATCTTAAATTTTAGATGATCAGGCTTTATTACTTCATCATTATTAGTTGTGTTACGAAATACATCGTTTTTAATGAAATTTTACTTTTAATATATATATTTCAAAAAATCAGTGTTGGACAGGAAACACATCCGCATTTACGTGAGAAAATCATTTATGTTTGGTGATGAGATATAGTCGGCAATAAAATTAACACCTTGTCGAGAAAATGTTTCCATGATTATTTTTAATATTTTTATAACATAAAAAGTATTTGATTCGTTTAACTAATTTGTGTTTAACATGATTATTTTAAAGTCGTGAAAAATTTGTATATAGAACTGTCTTCGGTAAATAAAAAATATTTTTTTTTAATATTATGTTCTAATTTTACACATATTTTCTTTCTTTTTAACAGGCTGAAATCATCAGCGAGCTTATTTTTGTACTCAGAATGTTAATTGGCAAAGAGAACCATCCTATGATATTTCATAAAATCTGTAAGTACAATTTTTTCGCAATTTTGATATTTTCTGTTGTGTAAAAGAACTTTTATAAAATGTACACTACGTCAATTGCTAAATAAATTCAGCTTTTAAACTGTAATATCTTCAATCGAACATACATGGATCCTCTTCGATGAACCAGAACGACATCAGCGAGTACTCTGTAGGTAAATCAAGATCAAGTCGTACTCGCTTAATCAATGCTTGACACGTTCTCTTTACGTAACTAACGGAAACGCCATGTAATTCCAAACTTACAAGTCGTAAACCGAGCTTGATCGCTCTATAGACGCAGGACGTTTCCCATGGCAACCCAAGATTTATTCTGATGAAGATTTGGAGACATGTAAAGAGTTGTACCCGTATTATACACTGTCTTGGGCAATCAAAAACAGATAAACTACGCGCCCACAATTCCTCTCCGGCATCTCCACGCACAATGACGAATGGAAGAGAAACGAGCGACGATCTTCTAGCCAGATCGGATGCGTAAAGTGTTGCCGTGCTATCCGGCACCTATCGAACCTATTAAAAAGTACCTGGATCCCCATTGACATAATCAACAATCTGACGTGAGGCCTCTGCGATAAGTTAACCCAGTAAAATATGTATTTTTTTATTATTCAATATTTAATATAGAGCATCTGTTATCCTGATTCATGGCATTGTACACATTTGTGCACCCACGTCCCAATCGAGTCACTTCCGGTTTTATGATTACGTATTCAAATGTGCCATAATGCAAATTCTCAGATATAATAGAGTAGATAGCTACACGCTGTTTAGTAAGTAATACACCGTGCATTTAAATTGATAACCCTTTTGTACCTGAGTCCAACACCGAACCCTTCATTTCGAATGCGTTGGGGGTATGATAAATTACAGCGTTTCACCTGTTAACATAATTAAAGAAAAAAAACGGAAGGCTTTCGCATTATGTCTATACCTGGGTGGCCCAATTGATCTATGGTTGAAAAAAATGGTTCACTATGAAGACGTAGCGTGAAGAAACGATCTTTCTGACTATTATATTAATATCTATGTAACGACTCATGAATTTAAATTTTTAATTAACACAACATGTTTTATTTCATTTGATCCACATCATCATACGCTTTATTATGTTGTGACAGATGTTTCATATCCGCATCTCTTTGAATAAAGTCATTGTTCTATTATAATCAACTCTTTAAAAACAATGGACAATTGCATGGGATTTTAGATGAAATAATTTCAATGATTCAGCGTGTAGAAATAAAAAGAATGATTCCAGTTTTTTTATATGCGTGATAATCGATCATCTCAATGTATACCAACAAAAAATAATTCATTTTATTAACCGTATACGCCCATTCCTCGATTTACGCGGGTTTTTTACGCAATTTAAAAAAAAACAAAGATGAAAAATATTGTTTTAATTCAACTTAATAATTTAATCTTTGGAAAAAGCACTGATTATTTAGATAAAATATCATACTAAAAAAATCCTATCGATACTAATACAATAACACAAACCGAAAAGATAGAACCTTTCAGTTTAACTCCTTAATTCTATGTCTCGGCAACAAAGATGTACACATGTTTTATTGCTCATTTGTCTGAACTTTTTATTTGATCTGAGTTTTTTCCAACAATTATTTTATGATTAACCAAATATCTAACTCAATGGGTTAAATGCATATTATGTGGACCAAAGTATCGCCTTCTTTAGGCCATTACGGAGGGAGGTAAGTGTTGACTGGGAAGACATAAGCTGTCGTGGCTCCGCAAGATTCGCAACTAGACTGGGTTGGGAGGTCCATCGGATAATTATTACAACTCGCTAAAAACGATAAAAACTTTTATGGAGAAAAGAAAATCAGTAAATCGCCTACGTTCGAAAACGGACAAGACACATAAAGAAGGAGAAACACTTGATCATAAATATCAGTAATAGCTTTTGTGGACTTGTGGGCTATTAAATGTTGATTTAAAAAACAGCATACAATGACTGATGCTTCGTTCATCAGTTATTGAAGTTGGATGTCTAGCTGGCATAATATTAAATATTACTAAAAAATCTATTAAAAGATTGTGTGGAAGCTCACCATCTCTTCTCTCGGATACATGTTAATATATCGCCTTTATATTGCCAACATATATATCAAAAAAGCCTTTTTATTTCACTTACTTAATTCGCTCTTCCGTGTAGACTACAGTTATGAGAAGTCTTCGATGGTAGGGTTTTAATTTGAAACATGTTCTTTATGATTTCCATTACGTTCTTATCTCAATTATTATTAATATATAATAAATACGACGATATTATATAACTTTCATTTGATATTTCTGTGTATTTCGAAGTCGTAACTTTTTTTCAATTTCCGTTGGAGCGTTTAATTTTAAATTGAATGTTTCGAAAGCTCACAACACATGTATTTGTGAAAAAAAAAATTGATGTTTAAATGTTATCTTACGTGCGCGATTTATTTTAAAATTACACATTTAATGATCAATTTGGACGTGTAATTAAAATGTAAATGTAATCTACAAAAACGATGTACAAAGAAAACATGCCAATCAACGTCAAGTATCTTCACGCTCGCCGGTGTTTGCACAAGCTCGGTCAAACGTTTGCAGAGAGACCCTCCTTTCACGAGTCCTCACAAAATCAAAATAGAAGAATGTTGATTTTTGAAATTTCACATCAATCCAGCCAAGTGCGTAGATTGTGCCCACGCCTGCCCCGTGTAAATACATATCTATTACGTTTACTCAACGCGGTGGTGAAGTCCGCGTCGAAGAATCTGTCCCTGGGGAATCCGATTATTATAAATAATAATCCCCGCCCTTTTGTAATATCACTTTGCGATTCGATTGAATATGTTATCTGGCGGGGTCGATGTGGGGTGGCGGCTGGGGTACGTAGGGGTTGGTCCGTTTGAAGTTGGAGACTCGGCGCCAGGGGCAGAGTGGAACTTCGCTCCCTCAAAGATGGCCAAGTTAAAAAGTTATAGTTATTTACATAGCTAATGCACCGGCCGATTTAGACGAGAATGCACTAACTCCGGGGGTGGAGAGCGAGCTCTCTAATGTACCACAATTTATGACTTAAATTTCCGAATGGAACGAAAAAATCCCAACACTCTCGGATCAGACGTATAAATCGTGGAAATGGATTTACACTGCTCATTCTTGTGGAACTTGTTTTTTGTGGAATTAAATACGTTTTACGCTGCTAAATAATTCAATATTACATAAAAATAATAATCGTTCGCCTAATTATACCAGATATAGATAACGTATATTATTGATTATTTATTTTACGGTAATGCGTAGATGTGAATTGATTTTTTTTTATTATTAACCCGTAAATGTCCACGTCTTCGCCCACATGCGTTCGAACCAAACCCCACACAGTCGTAAATATGTCAATTTGTTTATGAAATTATGCCCTTTCACACAATATTACCGATGCGTTATTAAAATACAGATAAATTATAATCGCATTAATTTAAACCTCACTTTAAATAACGATCATCGATACTGTACGAACATATATAGTTTTTAATTATTATTTTTGTATACTCTTTTTAGTAAGTCTCGTTTTATACGGCAGTTATGTCCCACGGATAACAATATATAAAAAAAAAACTCAAACTTCTCCGGATGTGTGTCCTAATTTCCGACGCATCTTAAAATTAGAGCCATATTCAATACTTACTTTATAGGTGTCTAAGTTTTGGTGTGCTCGTTAATTTTTTATTAGTAAAAAAATGGGATTTTCAATCATACTTTGTAATATAAAAATTTTGGATACGTTACATAATACATTAAATTAAAAAAGTCCAGATAAATCAGAATCTGTAATTAACCATGCGCCATATACGTCCCGAGGCGCAAAACTTAGGTATGACGGTGTATGGGGGGGGAGAGGTTCTCCTAGCTGCAGTCATACTGACTCACAGCTTCTTTGAGCCACGTGGCACTTGGCACTTATTTTATTATTGCTAATACTATTTAGTATTTTCACCTCACCTTATTTTTTTCATTTTGAATAAAGTATTTGCAAAATATTCCGCAGCACCCCCAAATATTTTACCCACGACCTGCCATTGAAATTAAACATAAGTGGCTATTTCGATTCCAAATTCTTTGTTGTTAGTTTCATTTTTTGGTATTCTCGAGACTTTGTAGGTAGGGGAATTGGTTTTGATCCGGTGGCAACCCTTTTTACGTGATGATACTTGATTTTAATTTCACAAGAAAAAACAATAAATGTAAATTTAAAAATGAAGGAATTCAATAACGCAAGAAGTAATAATAAACAAAAGGCTTTATTAGACTAGTAGGGATGAATAGAATTATTTATTTTTTTATTTAAAATAAAATACCATTTTTATGCGATTCTCTATACAGGTTTTTTATATCAAATACACCCTTTTTCAAATCATATACACCCTTTTGTAAATCAAATTGACCTATTTCTATTGAAATGTTTATTGACATAATAAACCTGTACCACAATGTTGTTCTATTTGAAATAATCTGGGGAAACAATCATCCATTCTCGTGTTCCAAAAAGGTATATAAAGTGATTTTTTAATCACTTTTTATACGGGTTTTGGTGAACATATCCACCATGTAAAAAATATTTGAGTGTTAATAAATATGCAGGAGAATAGGAAAAAATATTTATTTGCAAGAAATATCCGCGTAACTAGGTTAAAATTAATTCACTAATTTCTCAATTTACGCTGTAGATTAGTTTCACAAAAACCCTCTTAAAGAAGACATCGAGCTCATACAAAATGTCGGTATACGTTTAAAAAAAAATAATAAACAAACATGAAAACCCTTTTATATATTATTAAGAATAAATTAAATATAGCTAAACGTTTGAATTTGTCAGTCCCTTAATTTTTTTGGTAAAAACCATTCATTATTCATTAAAAAAATTGGACGCTGAAACAACGATAACGCTGAAAAAAACACTTCTTCTGGCGTTAAAGAAAGCTCTTCGTATAAACTTGCGATATTTGCGAAACGTTAAAGTATTGCGCCACTCTGTTTTATTTTTAAATAAAAAAAAGTGCTAGTGAAATTCATAATAAAATAATTTCGTATTCATTACGCTTCTCATGATAGTCATTTAAATAATGGATATATAAAAAAAATAGTCGAGGATAGAAGAAAGGAGCTTACCACAATAGAACTATTGAACACTCATAAATAACAGGAAGTGCCGACTAATGTCTGCATCCCAACATTAAATAAATTCAGTTCATTGCAGCTAAGAATAAAGTGGCATACGAATATTGTCTTAGTTGATTAAAATATAAATTTATTCATTAAACATATAATATAAAGTCCTGCCATAAATTATTGCTCTGTAATCAGACTTTCTTTAATTTTTATAGGTTATGGTATTGTAAAATTACTTTTTTGTCTAAAAAATTTAAATAAGTAATATATAGGTTTCACTGTAAATATGTATATTACAACCTAATGTCAAATCATGTATGCAGATGCAGATGGGACCGGTTTTCATGTATGATCACTCCAGTTAAGCAAACTTGAACGCGGTTCTAAATCAATCGTATCATTTTTCACATTTTTTAACACCTACTAAAAATAAATACGGAATTATTCAATATATTTAAGTGAAATGCTACGTATATTTTTTTTTATTAAAATTATTATTTTGATGCATTACATCCCAGTCCTCTCCGCCATTTAATTCCTCAAACGCACTCCTGCACAGATACACGTACACTGGT
Source organism: Philopotamus ludificatus (assembly GCA_022495035.1). Lineage (NCBI taxonomy): Eukaryota > Metazoa > Arthropoda > Insecta > Trichoptera > Philopotamidae > Philopotamus > Philopotamus ludificatus. Next base: position 7,480 of record JAGXCT010035882.1, on the reverse strand, counting down.
CAACTGAAAAATTTCTTATTCATAAGGTTACAGGTCTGCAGTAAACATTCCCGTCAGCAATAAATGTCACGGAGACAACGGCAACCTGGGAGGTGTAAAAAATGGAAATCTCGAAGCGTTTTCGTATAACACGGTCATAACTCAGGCCGGGGTGAGTCACGTCAAAAATTCATGAGTCCTAGTCAAACACTGACGTTTGTTTGTTTTAAAAGAACGGTTCGAATCAATTATCGTGTACCAGAGATAGGTCTATCTGGTTGTTCTATGCGAGCCCATTCCTGCGCGACAGGTGTTCGCTCATTCCGGCATCCCGCCTACAAATCAACTCTGTGATAGATCGGATAGCATATGTCAATATTTAAAACATGCATGTTATATATATATATACATATATTTATGAGATGTGTTAATTGTCTGCAATTTATATCGCTTAATTCGATACGATGTTTATGTTCACTAAATCACGACGTTGAATTTTATTTCTGTTCTGTGTCGCAAATAAACCGAATCAACTAATCCAACAGACTCATTGGTATCACAACATTAATCTTCTCTGGAGAAAATTCTTTGAATTTCATAAATAGCTTTCCGCAGTCTTTCTTTACGTCGTGGCGAATTATTGTGAGCGACGGTGTTCTTCATAGTCTTATTTCAGAAACAATCTTATATCACGGAAAAATAAAATTAGCTAATTTCAAGCACAATAAATAATATAAACTTACCATTCAATTCCGCAAATAAAAGTTTTACAATTTAATAAAAGCTTTGTATGATACTTTATTTATTTTTTTAATAACTTAATAAATATATTTTTCATAATATAAATAATAATGCAAGAATTCCCATCAATATATTGATATTCTAAATTAAAAAAATATTATATTAATTATATCATTCGCATTTCAATCTACGTCAAAATATAAAAAGAGTCATTAATGATAAATGTCGTATCTCGAAACGATGTTTAATATCACTTTTATATATCATTAGAATTAGAAAAAAATATGTCAGTGTCTCGTTCTCCTACTATGATTTTTCTTTAGATACTACGTTCAAATTTTTAGAATGTTTTCCACTAAATGTACGAAAAACATCATAAAAAGTTCAATAATCGCTTTTAATACCAATATTACTGTTATCGGATTTCAAAAAGGCCATTAAAAAAATAATCACTCGATTTATGGTTTCAATTAACCTAGCCGTGACGATATTAGGTATCCTAAATTTTTGATTTTTCCGAATAAGTCTTTTTGTATATTTTTAAAAAAATGTAAAGATTAAATATTGTAAATAATCATTGTTCTTTTTTGTCTGCAATACGAAAAAAATAATGAAAACAACAATATTCGCTGCTTTTACCAAGTACGCGATGTTTTTCCTCGCTCGCATCCTGTACGATGTGCCTAGTGCTTTGAGAACTCAGTCTGCGGCAAGACATCGCTGTGTGCGCGTGTCATTTACGTGTCATATTGATTAGATAACAAATCCAAAATATCGACCAAATTATGAAGCATATCATAAATATTTATTTTTATTCTTAGAATAATCCACTTTGATAAAAAAAAATGACAAGATATTGATGAATAATTCATTAATTTCAGTGGTACAAAACGGTTAAAACTTTTTCTCCGTATCAAATAATAACATTCTTTAGAGATACAGCATTCTTGCTGCTCAGGAATACTATGTCAGATGGACATACAACTCTGTCTCTCGGGATTAATATGTGATATAATATAAAACTGAACCAAAAACCGAAAGCCCCGTTATTTTTGTAGAAACGAAAATTGAAGCATCATTCAAAAATAAAACATTTCTCTTTACTCAATGAAAAAACAATTGCAAAAACTGCATAAAATTCATGAGACGAACTTACGTATGGTCTAAATAATTGTAAATTATTAGTTTTATATGAATATTTATAGAAATTACGGTTCTACTAATTTTAGTTTAAGAACTATTAATATTTTAAGCCGTTTTTTGACCCATAAACTTCATTTTTTTTTAACTTCGTTATTTTCCAATCAGTATTTAAATACTTTTGTTCTTAATCGTCGATCTAGAAAAAATATCTAAATGATGATCATCAATTAATTAGGATTTGTTAAATATTCATGAAGAAGTATCATATATTAATACCCATGTTCTTCATATCATATCGTTGTGAATAATTTATTACCCGATGCCATTTAAACAATAAATTCATTGATGATACAATACGAAATTTATAATTATAATGACATTCAAATTTCTTTTAAAGCTTTTAATAAAGCTCTGACAAAGTTATACTATGCGTATTTAATTTTAACGATTTTAACACTATTGATATTAAAAATGCAGAAAAAATGCTGTAAGAATTATTAATATAAATTCTGGAAACGAATTCCAAGAATTGTATCCCTTGATATCCCAAACTACACAAAAATAATAAAATCATCATCACAAAGGTTACTTTGATCACTCATTCCTTTTTCAAAAGAAAATAATTAACAAAGAATGAGGAAGAACAACAGTCTATTAATAATGCTATTTTAATTATTGTATTCAGCGAGGAAAATCTTCTGGTGATGAAATTGACTGATTTCGCACCGTTTCACAAATCACTGACATTGTCAGATGAAAAACGTTTTTCACGAATGAATCAAGTCACCACACATAATACATATATCAACAGTCACTGACTTTCTTTAAAAAATTGAATTGCTTAATTAACACTAAATGGGGTGACTTAAAAAAGCATTCATTACGTTGTTCTTAATAGATATATCAATAATTATTTATAAATATTAAGATTATAAATACAATAAACATATTGTTAATGTTCTTTTTCTCGAAAATTCTCAAAATTCTCTTGATATTGTGTTAATATTTCATTTTAAAGTCTAGGTATTTTACATAAAAACCAACATAATCTAAAAGTCTTATTTATAAATTCCCATTACTATTAATATTAATATTAGGGTACTGAAGAATAATCCATTCATTTTAAGTATCGCTTTTTATGGGTACTTTTTCCTTGGTACGATGAAGTAGATATCCTAATTATTTATTTCTCTATAATACTGAACCTTAGCTTTGTTTAATGTCATATATTAAATTTTATTGTTTAGAATATTACATCTAATTATATTAATTCTTGGTTTAGATTCTAAACCAAAAATTAGGAACATGTCAGACAATATATGGTATTTTTGTCGATCAGGGTATTTCGGACGAAAACTATGATTCGGGGAATTCTTTATAATACTGGCCAGAGGGGTATGTAAGAGGAATGCACACATTACAGTAATTAATTTAATGTCATCTATCCTTCGTTAAATAATTATTTATATAAAACAAATACATAATATAAATTTCAATCCAACTGAAATAATATTAAAAATTAACCAGTGTCGTGGTTTGACACTGGGGAGAATATTAGAGCAATAGACTAATTTCTCTTGCATTTTTCTTTAGAAACTTTAATTAACCTTCAGAATAAATTGTTAAACAAATTGTGTAATAAGATTAGCATTTGACGTCGTTACGTTTGATCATCTTTTCTAAGAATTTTTATTGCCCGATAGATATAGTAATTTTTCCAAAATTCATTTAACGTTTGATCTTTCTCTTTGCTTGCAATTGCTGGGGAAAATTGCTGAAAAATCTCAAAGTGAGACTCAAAGATGCAGGGGGTATTTGAAAAAAACTGAAAAAAAAATCGAGAACTCACTTTGTTTAAATTCAATTGCTTTGATATGCGGCTTTAGAAAATTATGGAATATTCATATATTTTTATGTTGATATTAAACCTTCTTTGTTATTTTTTATATGCGACTTTCTGTGAAATGTTTTCACAAGCGAAATCAAAATATTTTATTTCACATTTAAATTTAATTTAACAGTTTTGAACATATTTTTATATAAAATATTATACGGTGTACTATTTTTTCCAGGATCTAAATACTATTATGAAAAAGTCGATACAATCGGTCATGAGCGTAAAAATAAGGATTTATACCGCCCGCCGCCATTTGAAGCGATTCGTTCATTGTTTTGGAATACGTAAGTAGAAAATAGAATATGTATCTTGTGTTTTACTGGCAACACTCGCAGCACTTTAGAATCGATCTACATACATACATAAATAGTGATCGCGCGTCACACACTTGTACAAATAAACACAGAAAGACATAAACATCACTCTGACTACAGGCGAGGCATCTCCTCGCCGCCATTCCTGATTGATTGCCTCTGATCGGGCGTGAGTCTCTCGGAATGTAATTTAAGTGATTCTGGATATACGCATGTACGCACGAGACGTTCGCGAAATATTTTAATAAACGCCACACTCGTAGGTTTTAATCTAACGTTGTATATTAACTACTTTGAATCGAATGGCGGCCAACAATCTGCAACGATACGACTATGTAGCCGGCGACAAAAAGCAGTACATTTCGGTGAATAATTTACATGTTCGTTTATGGCCACACCGCATCGGCAATCAATATCAGAAACAGTTGCATTTCCTCGTAGCGATCCATGGAAAAGTGTGGCCGGCGGGCTACAAGATTAAGCCGTAAAGCTGCGCCATTAGTCATTTCCGTTATATCGCCATCATAAAATGTACGACTAGCTCCTTCAATAAATCGCGTATGAAGAGAGCAATAAGTCGCGATGTAGGGTGCCCGCATACACCGGCAGCGGGCCCGTCTCCGATCATGTCGCATTACAGCCACCCTATTGATTTAACAGCTTTCCCCCGTAGCCCCGGTACACCTTTTAGCTCTTTGGGCTGGTGCGCCATCTGCGCCGCCGCTACTGAATCCATCAAAAATGTCCAGCCAACCGAGAAACAAGAGACCGAACGGGAAAATAGCCGTGAAAAATGTCATCGTCGTATTTACTCGGCTTTATTGTTTTTTTTTGGCCTTCGATAAAAAAATTTTGGCCCACAATCGGAGAAACTCTCACGTTTTTTTTTGCTATAAATCATCGAATTATGTCGGGTGTTTTGTTCTAATCTCGGAACAATATTTTCGAAATTGGTTTACGAGGTCAGAGATGAAAAAATATGTTGCGAGTTGTACAACAAATTTGTAAAATATAGCATTGACAAATTCAAGATAATCCAAATAATAAAATTTAACTTAAAACAATTTTATTTTAAGAAAATCTTTATCTATATGAACGTCATGCCAAAACGACCTTGTTTTTTAATCTATGGAAATAAGAAGTAATCGCAAAAGACTATCTATATATTAGGTAAAACGGAAAGAAATGTCATTTTTTATGGTGCGTCACTTTAAAACCAATTTTTTGCCGGTAGTCGTTGATTTAACACGTCGTATTTGGTATCATTTTAAAGCTCTGTTTTTACTATTTCCATTTTCCCTTTTTTATTATTTTCTTTACCGTAGTAGAAAAATGCAGAAGCTTGAGATCGAAGAGAAACATTTGCGGTATTTCATGCTGTTTTTATTTGATAAGGGATTAAAGCCGAAAGAAGCTACACAGACCATCTGCCATATTTATGGAGACGTCTTGAAACTGGGAAAGTGCTTTAGATGGTTTAAAAAGTTCAAAAGTTCTGATAGCGAGTTAAAGGACAAACCAACAACAGGATGACCTTGGTTGCCCAATAACAACAGTGCAAGATCACTTGAAAAGGTTGGTGAAAAAAAAGTAGGCAATGAATTTGGGTACCGCACGATCTCTTCCGGCGGCCTTAGAGTAACGCTAACAATCTGTGCAGGTTTATTATCTAGACACAATACAGATCCATTTCCCAGAAGAATTATTACTGGGGATGAAAAATGGGTCCTTTACAGTAATGCCAGAAGAAAAAAACAATGGTTATCTCCAAAACAGGTACCTGGCCTACTCCTCGGTTAACATTATCATTGAAAAAAGTTTTGGTAAAACCTGGTCAGACAGTTACTGCAGAGTTATACTGTGCCCAGTTAGAAAGATTAAAAGTGGAGTTACTGAAAAAACGATCTGTTCTGGTTAACAACAATAAGAACATTTTACAGCATGATAATGCAAGACCTCGTGCAGCAAAAATCACCCGGGACAAAATAAAAAAACTAGATTTGGAACTTCTGCCACATCCACCGTATTCACCTGATATAGCATATTTATTTAAATCAATGCAACATTCACTTCCTGATAAAAAAATTGCAAATGTTGAACAGGTGAAAAATCACCTAGATTCATATTTTAACAGTAAACCGCCAGAGTTTCACGAAAATGGAATTAAAAAGTTGCCTATGTTATGAAGGAAGATCATAGACAATGAGGGAAATTATATAACAGAGTAATATTATGTGGTTTTTTCTGAAATATTTTTTTTGTTGGAGTAAAAAAATGACATTTCTTTCCGTTTTACTTATTATTATATGTCTATCTGAAGCTGCCATATCCAAATGGTGGTCAGGGTATTGTGTTGGCCAGGTTGTTGTCAGGATATATGGTACCCTAGACATATTCATAATATTTTTCTACATACAGTGTAACCCCGTTTTTACGTTTTTGAAGGGACCGATAAAAAAACGTAATTGTAGATAATACGTAGATTCCGGGCTAGAAAACAAAAATTGAAAATTAATTTTTATTCAGATAACCACGCAAATTAGTTTGGTACATATTTTTTTGTTTTTAACAGCTCTTTAATCGAGCTTATAAATCGATATATCTCGATCTTATAATTCTCCGTGTACGTTTACTATGAAAAAATAATGCTTTCGGTAAAATAGCTTTTAAGGCCCTCAATAAGTTTCAAAGCTTATCTCGTTGACATTTTTGAAGCACCGAGGTTTATGTGTTTTTCCAATTAACAACGGAGAAAACTTATCACTACCATCTGAATTTGTAATCAAAAGAACAGTTAGCTTGTTTTTACTTAATTTTCCTCCATGACAAGTTTTACCCTTAAAGACGAATGTCTTCGAGGTAAGAACATTGAAGAACAGTTCTCTTTCATCAGTATTCAAAATATCTCTTGAAGCATAGTCTGCAATTACAGTAGGAATGTCCGTCTGCTTCCAATCTTCAGCGATGTCAAAAACAACACTTAATTTTTTGGAAAAACCCTATATACAGTCAACCCTCCTATAGCGCCAGAATAGGAACAACGCTGTAAAAACCCACCTTAAATGAGACAAAACCTATTAAAAAAATTGAGTTAAGTCTTTTTAAAAAATAATCAAACTTTTCTCAATTCACATATTATAAATTACCAAGTTCTATTTTAGTTTGTTCACGTTAAGTAGAAAACGAAGATTGTAATATGAATATATTATTCTATATTAACAATTTGATTTTCTATAATAAAACATTTATTAATTTAAATCACAGTCGCATTCCAATTGTTCATTATATATTTCCATATTACATAACTTCCATAATAATTTCCATATTCATTTCCATATTACATATTACATAATGAAATTTTATAATTCTTTTCTTCAATTTATTGTAATATATGTTGTTGTTGTGT
>JAGXCT010035881.1:0-70689 GCA_022495035.1 Philopotamus ludificatus | reverse complement strand
TCTGCAGGACACTGTAGGAATTTTTAAAAGTCAAAATGTAAAATCATTGGCGGGCGGGAAAATCATTCAAAATCATATCTAACCTTTTAAAAACTAAATTGTATCGAGATCATTTAAAAGATTTACAATAAAAATATTCGAAATCGGCAAAATTCATGTTTTTATCACCAACATGGCCGCCAATGTCAAAATACATCAGAAACAAGTGTACCAACACAAAATAAAATTGTGAAAATATAAGAAAAAATAAAATTATTGTATAAATATATTTTCTTTATTTTAAGGCCAAGTAAAATTTAATAAAAAAAAAAACAATATATTTCATTAAAGCTGTCGGTACAAATATTGCAATGCCGCGAACAAAAAAAAAGTACAAACTCGCTCATACGACGCCCTAATTAAAAGTGGGTAATTTTTTTTTTGTTCGCCGCTTTCCTACCGAGCGATTCGATTAATTTAAATTGCCAAATATTATAATTTATTTTATTAATCATACAATACAAATATATAAAAAGTTTTAACAATACAACAATTAATATTATCTAAAAATCTTAATAATAAAATATGAAACCCATTTCTATCACAGATAGATTATTAAATTATCAATTATTTTAATTGGATCTCATCAGGAATTGTATAGTTTATATAGTATACATATAAAATCGTGTAAATCCACTCATAATAACAGTGAAAAAAACTTGTATTTCATTAAAACTATGAAGCTTTATATATTATATAGTATTACGTGTGAAAATGTACAAAAAAAGCACCGTTTTGCAAAATTTATATTAATTCATTAAAGCTTTCAGATTGGATTTTTTTTTGTTATTAATTTACTTCATGCGAGTGCAATATTCAACAAATATTTCCCAAACCAATAATGTACTACCTATAAATCATTGGAAAATATTAAAAATCAAATAACCACATAAAAATATTAACCATGTTATTCCTCCTTCTCGTGTTTTTCATCTATCGTCTGTTCGATGCTATACGAATCGTCGACTCTAGTTTTATCCACAGGATACAGCCTAAAACATTTTAAAAAATCGTTATAATCGTATTCAAATGATACATAGTGCCAAAAATACGTCCAGTTTTAGAAATGTATTAAAAAAAAAATGGGGAGGGCAAGTTTATATACAATTTTTTACTATTCACTATTGAAACCCCATTTATCAATTTATTCCGAGGATTCTTAGTGTACTATATAAGGAAAAAAGCACTCAAAATCGAAGCAGATCAAACTTATACAGTGAAACCCTGTTTTAACCTGCCCAGAATTCACGTTTTCTCGTTATTTATGTTTTACAATCTATGGTTTCCCTCTAATTACGTTTATTTTATTTTATCAGTCCCTTCAAAAGTGTGAAAAACGGTGTTTCACTGTATTTAAAGTAAAAGATGGAAGTAAGCAAACATCGGAGAGCAAGGTCCTTATTCCACCCCCTCAACCGGACTGTGAACCACCGAAACAGATAAATGCTCCATATAGTGAATGAATTGCCCATAGAGAAGGTTTAACGAAGACATCCACGCCCTAAATAAAGCTGATGAACAGACTGCCTCATGGCTAGAGGAGCTCGACATCGATATTTGACTGAATAAGTAATAATCCCTCGATCTCCTCGGCTAAACTCATCAAGAACGACCAGGAGAATGAAAACTCATACAAATAGAGATGGATGGCCACAAAAGAGAAACTCCCAGAGTGTCTTAGTGTCTCTCATTGGTGTAGATGCCCCGGGCCAGGAGGACTCAACACCTACCCATCCAAAGGCAAATGTCAGAATAGTACCTTCCACCGTTTCCCTCCACATTTTCACCCCCTACAAACTTGCTCCGTCGTTTAGGTCCCATACTGTAATGGCAAGGAGAAAACTCGTTTGGATTGAAGCGCATCTGGTATCGGGTTTGATTGGGAAATTTATCGTCCTGGACGAACCGCGTCATGGAAGGCCTAATACCTGCAACAACGACCTTCCACGAGATATGATGGAGACGAATCAAGGCCTCTCCATTGATAGGATTAGCTGAGACAGATGAATCAACTCATTCCGCCGTGTAACGGTGACTGTTCGGAAATGAGGCGTTGGGCATATCCCATCCGAGGGCTAGATAGATTGAAGATTGAAACTCAATCCTTATTCAGAAACTCTTGAAACTTGACTTTAGTTTTCCTTGAGAGGAATTTCGACAGCAGATGCTGTTGAAGTTCAACGTAGCACTGGTTTGCCAGCATGGTTCTTCTTCGTACTTCCAAATTGGTTTCATATTTTTTTGTAATAAGTGAACCGAAATATATGAATACCTGGACGGTCTAGAAGCTGTACTCTTCGACTCTCAGGGGTTTAAGGATTTGTCTTAGACTTCTTCTTTGGTCGGCACCCTCATGTCTGAGGATCGTGATCATTCTTTTTCCGAAAATTCTTGATTTTCTCTTTCCAGGATTCTCTGCAATCTGCATCCCGCATCGCAGCAACTACGGTGGAGCCTGTGGCGGTCTTCACTTGGTCGCTCCAGCTGTGGGGCGCCCTGCCCCTTCTTCTGCATCCTTGTACGGTTCCAAGTGCGACGAGCTTTTCCAGGCTATCATTTCTTCTGGCGAGATGCCCAACGTATCGAAGGATCCTTTTGAGACATATGGGTCGAAAGTCGGTCTTCTTTGTAGTTCCTCATTCCTTTTAGGACAGACGTGTTTGTGCGTTTAGCGGTCCATGATATTCTCAGCTAACGTCGCCAGCACCACATTTCAAAGGCGTCAATTTTCTTTTCCATATTTCCTTCATATGGTCCAGGTTTCTACTCCGTAATTAAAAATTGAGAATACCAGACTCTGCACTAAACGTTTTTTTGTCTTTTTGGATATCCCCTTGTTTTTCCAAATCGTTGATAGCATTGACATCACATTTTTAGCCATCTCTATTCGCCTTCTTATATCCGGCTCACAATTTCCGTTATTCGTTAGTGATCCGAGATAAAGAAACTCTTCAACCCTCTCCAGATCTGGAAGATTAATATACTCTCCCCAGACCTATTCAACTTATACGGGGAGTATATCATGAGAAAATCTCTTGAAAACTGGGAAAGCGGATTTAAAATAGCAGGTAAAAAAATTTCAAATTCGAAGAAATGGCCGATCTGCTCAAAAAAGTTATTTCTGAAAGTAAGAAACTAGGACTCGAGATCAACATTACTAAAACCAAGCTGATGATTATCGACAGGAGTAATCAGCTGTCCAGATCTTGCCCTAGACATATGGGCTAATATAAAAAATGGCACATATTTTTGGCACGATCGTTAGTTAAATAAAAAAAATATATTTACCATCTTTGATACAAATAAATTATAAATACAATGTCGTCTCTAAAACAAGCGACCCTGTGCGCCACCGGCATTGTGATGATGAATGCGAACACGTCATCGATAAAAGTGTTGAATGCCTTGTACATAAATGCTCGCCACGGCAACGCGGCCACCGATTTCATTTTATAATTGATAAATAATTGCGGTAGCATAAATAGAAAACCAAAGGCGTAAACGCCGTTGACCATGCTGTGCAACGTCCACGAATACCAACTGAAAATATAAATACGGCTTTAAACTCGGCAAACGCGTAGTATATTTCAATTATTATTCAATTAACCTCTTGTGCGGTTGATATATTAGCGAATAAATAGCGCCGATAATACATAGCGGATATAACAGGTAGCTGAGATACTTCATGGCTTCTGCGTCGACGGCCCGAGTATGCATTTCCGCTTTGTTGATTGCGTTGTCTTTGGAGACGATGCGTGGAAAACGTCTCTCCTTCCAATCAAAATCTATATGCAATATTTTTTTAACCTTCCACAACTCGATGATCGCGGCTATTCCGGAAGGTATCAGAATGAGCAACGAAGTATTCTCGTCCAACAGATACAACGTTACGACCGTTTGAGAAAACGCTCGCCATAGAACGGTCCGAACGGACAGACCGGCCATGGATTTTTTTCCTCTCCAAAACGAGACGTCGTTCTTAAACGCCAAGAAATCAAACAGCAACTGTAAATAACGATTAAATGAGCGTGAAAAAAAATATATCAATATTCGATTCAAATTGTACAGATACGTACGTGGAAGCTTGAAATTATTACGGTCGCGCAAAGTATATACAGATTTGTGTCGGCAAATATTCCCTTCACTTCGTCTATATCTTTACTGGTGAAACCCATCGTCAGCATAGATTTCATGGCCAGAGATATATGCACTAAAAATTTCATTTTGCCGATGGATCCTGGCGTGTAATCGAGCGTGATATTCATTTCCGTAGAATTTTTCTTTATTTCGACCAGATCTTGCAGTCTACTTTTTAAATAATTGTATTGTAAAATGGGATAATATTGGTCGTCGCGAGTTATTCTGAAAAAAATACTCATTTTATAAATTCAGTATTGATTACAACGAAATAGGCAGTTATTTTAATATTATTAGAAGATAACTCCGTATCTCAGTTAACAATCATTTAACATTAAATGCTAAATTTGTCGTAATTATATAATTTATTTATTAGATAAGTGGACGTAAACAGCTGTCTAAAATGTCGTAAATACCTGATATAATTTACTAATTCTCCCGGGAGCGCGTCGGCAGGAATTAAAATTGGATCCGTCAATATCGAGAATGACACAAAGCTCTTGAGATGAGCGACGGGCTTCATGTCGTTTTTCTCAATTCCGTCGGGCGTCTGAAACAAATATTCATCTTTAATTCCGATACAGAGTGTATATGTTCCATTTTTAGTATATTTTTTCAAGATAATACTCAAGCGCTTATAATATTTAAGTATAAATATGTGGTGGTCACACATCGAACGCCCCTGGATAGTTAGACAACCCTGCCGATCCAACGAATCGACTCCGCGATCATGTAAAAACGTCATTGATAAGCCGACAATACTGAAAACATGGTGGTCTTCATAAAAACTAAAACGTAATTAAAATTTGGGCATCATTAGAGATCATCAAGAAGATGCCGAGTACGATCTCGAGGAAGAAGAAATCCTTAACCAGCTGATCTAAAACTTCACATCAGCAATCACATCACTGAAATAATCCAGCAGCCACTAACACATCAATCGCCGCAGCCACCAGCAAGGTTGTGTTTCCATTTGCTCTTTCATGAATCACCACCACACTTTTGAGAAGATTTAACTCAACAAATATTTATTCAAAAATTCGGACAGGCCGTTATATTTACCTTTTCCTTTAGCAAGTTAAACGTCGCAGCTTGAGGTGCGGTATATACGACTAACGGAATTTTTTCAATGGAGCCATCGTTTCTAACGTCTTCCCATTCGAGAGGATAATTTTTAGCACCGGCAATGCCCACGTACAGGTGAAAAGTGCCATTATTTCGAGTTTTTCTGGGAATTTGAAGCGCGATCGTTCTGAAAAATTAAAATAAAATTAATCAATGAAAGTCGTAGACGGACGGATGAGGAGTTGGAAGCGTACTTGGAGAAGGGCTGCTGAAAGTCGAACCGCTTGAGTTCCAGCAGGCGCGACGGCGGAGAGCCGGGAGCGAAGAGGAGCAGGTCGTGGGCTCGCTCGTGGAGGCGGGGCCGCAGACAGCGGGCGGGGGGCAGGCAGGTGGGAGCCGCGAAGAGAGCTCGCAGCGACAGCAACGCATGCGCTGCATAACCCAGCGCCAGCACCCACGCGCCCCAACCCAGCGCCGAGCGCCACATCGCGCGGCTCTTTCACGCTTCGCGCTCCTGTCAAAGTAGGGCCGGGCCCCAACGCTACACTCTTCGGCCATAACCAACTGTATGCGTGGAAATGTCAAAATTCATATAATGATATTTTCACATATTACTATTGCGTATATGTAACTATTTTTAAAAAAAAAATATATATTATTAGATGTAATTATTTTATAAAGATCATTTCCAACAAAATAGAAAAAAAATCTATATGTCAATATAGAAGAGCGCTGGAAAAAAAGACAATATACCGTAATAGATAGACGAATAATATATTTTCATTCTTTGGCAAGATTAAAATTGAATTGCATCATCATAATATTGTTGACGTCATAATCGGAATGTCGTAAAGAAATTGTAGCGATGGGAAAATATGTTTAAGCATATAACTGTTGTCGATAAGTTTATATTAAAAATGATAAGATCGATCGCGCGAGACGATTTCTCGAAACGAGAATTGAATAAATAAACGAGAGCGGAGACGTTCGCGAGCGTTCATAGTTTGTTTGTAAACACGGGCGGCGGGTTGGCAGCCCTGGGGCCACATTCCATCGAGTGACGGGTCGGGCGCCCCTGACATGCGGCGGCGGACATGCAGTCCGGGCCGCGCCCCTGCGCCGTCATCGGGCCGCAGCTGAGCGACATGCTGTACGAGGCGCCCGCCGCGCTCTACTCGCAGCAGTACTACCAGCAGCCCGCCTATCCGCCTTACCGCTTGGAGCCCTACCCGCAGCCCAAGTACTACCAGTACAACCAGTACGCCTTCCCCGCGCCCTCCTTCTACAAGCAGCGGCCGAAGCAGCCCGCCGAGCCTTACTATCATCAACTGCCCTACGCGCAGCCCTACGCCGCGCGCCAGGACAATGTGCCTTACAACGTCATCGACATCTCCGGCCAGAAGCCGGTGCCGCCCGGCGACCCGTACTATGCGCGCCCGAGGGTCTACGGCGCCCAGCCTTCGGGCCCGGCCGTCCCGCCGGACGCCCCGAAGTACAAGATGGACTACTACAATCCGTACCGAGGGGCGACTGCGCCGGCATATCCTAATATGCAATACGCGAACGAAACGCATCACTATCCCGGCTACCCCAACGGAGCGACCCCCAACTACGAATACGCCGCCAAACCGTCGAATATATACTATTCCGGCAACAATATATACCACCAAAAGCAGCCCGAATACAAGCAGTACGAACGAAATTGCGAATGGGATTTTACGAACCATCAAAAATATTATTATAATTCGAAACCGAGCTCGTACAATCCGTTGGCGAGAATTCCGACGGAATTTTCGCCGAACGTCATATCACCGACGGAGTCCGGCGGCAGCTTCGACAGCTTAGCGGGGGCGTCTTGTCAAATGATGCAGGAGGACGGGGGATACGTCAGTCAGTGTTCTACGATTAGTAGGCAGAGCGTCGAATACCGACCGAACCCCAGGACGGAGTATCGTTACGAGGCGAACCATCCCCAGCTGTACTATCAGCAGCCCGTCAATTACGATGCTATGCTGAAACCCGCCGAAACGAAACCCCCCGTCGATAAGCCGACGCTGGACTTGAGACGATACTTCGAAATGTGGGACGAGGAGGACGAAGATTCCAAAGTAGCAAACGCCGATAACAATGAACAGGCGAGGGTAAAAATGGCTTACGTCCAGCAGAACAAGAGTGCAATAGTTCCTCCGGCGGTGAACAGGGTTCCGGAACAGCTGTACGTTCTTGATAAAGTGCCGGTGGCGGCCGAAGAGTTGCCGCGCTACGGACATCTGCAAAAGATCAACAGATTGCCGGATTACATTAAAGACGTGGATCCGTACGTGCGCTCGCAAGTCGGCTATCCCCCGGAGAACAGGGCTCCCGTGCCTCAATATTATCCAAAGACTGTTGCCAAAAATGATATGTCGCATTGTAATTATGCGGAACGTTCCCATCCCGGGATTCCCAAAGCTGATTTTTACGCCAACGAGTTGATAGACGTGGAAGCGAAAATTAGTCAGTCCGTTATTCATAAAGAAGTCGGTTGCAACTTTGAAATCAAGCCGTGCAGCCCTCACAATCGCGCCGAAATTAAGATGCCTTCGGCTAGCGATCAAAATTTCGCTCAAACGAACGATATGTCTCGCTCGGTCCGTCAGAATAATTTTGCTCCGCTCCATTCGAGAAAGCCTTACGTTAAACAAGACGCCGTTTATAAGAATCGAGAACATGCGAAAAATGTTTCGATTCCGATCGAACCTTACAAGAATTTCAATCAGCAGTCTATGGACCACAATTCCTTCCACACGTCTTTGCCGTTGGTCTCTAACATCGTAGAGCAGGGCGCCGAAGCATCCGTGATTTGTAAAAATGCTAAAATTGTTCCGTTCTCCGATTCGAACGCCGAGTACGAACGTAAGATCAACAAAGAAAGTCGCATGTGCGGTTCCGTTTTCAATAACAAATACAATTCTGCATACCCTTATGAAGCGAACAACGTTTCATGCAGAGGCGAGAATCTCAATGTCGACAGGGTTGATGCAAAACGGGAAATGGGCCCCCGCATGATCTCCGATAATGAAAATTATAAGATTTCACACATGAAAAGGAAGAGAGAAATTTGCAATCAGTACATAACCGAAGAAAAGAAGTTAAGAAATGAAATGCTCAGGAAAAATGTATACATTCCGAATATATCCGAGTTTTTACCTAACTTAAACGAAGATCGATCCCAACTGTCGTTACCTGAATTAAATCCCATTGAAAGCGTAGAGAAAAACGATGTCTATTCTAATTACGTTCATCGTATAGAAAGTCAAATCGGCAACGGAGATAACGAGAATTCAGACGCGTATAACGTCATGAATAATAATTATGCAAAATCCCCAAATTATTTCAACAAATCGTCAATTTGCAATACGGAGAGTTCGAAAAAGACGAGCGTCATTAAAAATTCGAGTATCGATTTGGACGATCCGAACCAATCCAATTCATTTTCTGCCGAATTACAAAAAAACGTTGACAAATTGCCGAATAAACATGATAAAAAAATTGACGTTTATAACGAGCATTGTGTAAACGTGGAAAAAGATGATGTCGGTAACGTTCGCAATTACGAAATCGTTCCGGAGAAATTAAAATATATAGAAAACGATGTGCATTCCATTGAAACTGTTCCGGAATCGTTGCAAATTTTATCTAAATTTGAAAATAATGTCGTTCTCAATACTCCAATGGAAATAAATCTCAAGGACAAAGAATGTCTTATACCTCAGGTGGCATCTGAACCTTTGCCCAGTAAAAAAGTTGTTATTGACGATACGCAATACATTATGAATCCAATAAACGACGAGGCTGAGGCAGTCGATTTACAAAAAATTGTCGAAGAGATACCAGTTTTGTCAAAAACTTCGTTTGAAAATGAGATGAGCAGCGACACCGAAGAGAAAATTAAATTATTAGATAAATTGGAAAACGGAGAGCTGTCCGATCCGGATATGCCCATCAATCTCATCAATAAACCGAGCATTGAACTGCAAATGGACAGAGATAACGATGTCGTAATGTTGAAACTCATGGACGAGAGCTCTGTGCAAAACGATGAAGAAACCATCCTTTCCAATGAATCGAGCATGGAAATAAAATTAAACGGCGACTATCTATCGAACGACAATGCAAACATCGTCATGTTCGCCGAATACAACGAGGGGTGCTTGATAGTCGAAGGCGATATGGAAGACAGCTACATTAAATCGCCGAATAATATCGAAATTATAAACGAGGACGATAGCATGAGCCATAACTTTGTGAATAAATCAGTAATCATGTCGACGTGCGACACTACCAAAGATATCGAAGACTGTTTACTGAACAGGCCCGACGACGGACAGCCGACGGTGAGCGGATCGCCGGTGATCGACGACGAACCGCCTTCCGCAAATATCAATCTGAATTACAACACTGAAAAACTATTCGAAATCGACATGAGCTATCCGTTGAACGAGGACGTCGGTCTTAACACCGACAACGATATCTTTCCGGATATCATGGAGCCTCCGACCAAAGAAACCAAAGATCTTAACGAAAATCCAGATTTAATTAAAGAATCGATGATCGATTACGAAATGCCTATCGTCGACGAGTGCTTGGAATCGAATTCTCGTTTTAGTTCGGAATCGAACGACGATAATTACGTAATTAAACCAGTTACGTCGAGCAGCAGTCAGAATTCGGATACGTCTTCCGCGTACGGAGAAGATCCGCTATCGCCGGATTTTCGAGAGAGTGGCGATGTTGACGTAAACGGCTTGGAGATAGGCGGCTGTTGGATCGACGATATTGCATGCGTCGAAACCGTCGTCTCCGAAGTGAATGATCTCGAAGATTCAGCCGATTATATCGATTCACCGCAGATGTGGAGAGCGCCGTCTGAACAAGACGAATACGACTATTCGCCGGATGAGAGCGAGAATGAATACGAGGAAGACGTATTGACGGATTCGAATCGTAACGTCATAACCAATCATTCGCTCATCGGTAAGCAAGGTTTTACGGGATTGAGCGACGAGAATAATCGCGACGAATGGAATATTAACACGTTCAAATATTTCACCGACGATATAAACGCATCGAACGATAACGACGACGAGGAGACGACCGAGAGCTTGTATAACAAATCATACGCCGAGCTCGAAAAGCAAATCGAGTTGAACGAGAAAGAAGAGAGCGCCGCATTGAAACATTCCAAAGATGACGATACCAATTTAGTTTGTGATAAATTTGAGCCGCCCGCCTTATCCGTAAATCAGATAAAAACTAAGGGCGCTCAGAAATATATTCCCCCGATCGAATCCGATCGTAGATTAAAATGTCATTTGCCGTTGCCTAAGAATAAATTGTTGTTGAAAAAATTGAGCGTCGATTCGCGGCAGAAAAAAGACGATAAAAAGAGCGATACGCCGAGCGATTATCGCGTTATTAATCGTATGCGTCTGCCAAAGAAAGCCAGCAAGCCGTTGTTCGAAGACGTCTTGCGAAACATCGAAGAGACGAACGTGTCGCTGATCAAGAAAAAGTTGAAATTGAGCAAAACCAAGAAAGTCATACCGAAGATGATTATCAAACGTGATAATCGAGGTTCGCACTACGCGAGCGTTTCCACGAAAGACGAATCGGACCCAGATAAAGTTGCTAATAAATGGCAGCCGCAAGTTTGCCTTCAGAGAAGTGCCTGCATCGAGGATATGGTAAAGATTAAAAAGTAAACGTTACCTTCAAAATTGTAAATTCAAGGCTGTTAGTAATATTATCGGTTAACGATACACGAGTGAGAGTCAAAATAATATCTATAAACCGTAAAGGCTGATGAAAAAAAAATCTATTTTATCGAGAGCGACGTACACAATGTCCGTGTAGTTGTCTCGCGGTCGCAATATATTGTGTTTTTTTTTTTTTACCACGTTACTAGTCAGAGTACTCGGTTTACGGAAAAAAAAATATGTGCATATCAGAACTGAAACTGAATAAGTCTGAGCTATGCTGTCCTCGTAATATGTTTTATATAATCGGGAGTGCATGCTCGGAAAAAACCTTATATCGTAAGGGTACAAATATAATCTTAGTCATAATTCAATAAATTAATTAGTCAGCTTATCCCACCAAATATTCCATGAAATACATTCCTTTAGTTATTCCTAATAGATATTTTAAGCTTTGTTATCGTATGATTATGTTATATTTAAATATTTAAAAAAAGATGGAATATATATATCTGTACTAATTAAATACCAACGTCTCACCGGTGAGTCGCATTGCGATTGAGAGACGCTGACATTTAAGCCGTCGTTTAAAAAAATCGCTCCGTTAAATAAAAATAATCACAATCGTCATAGTCGCAACATGCCTATTGTAGAGCCCTGGCCTCATCCAACGCTCTTCTTTATTTTATCAGATCTGCTGCTACGTTGCTCCGTCTTCCTTTTCTCCGGAGACAAGCAGGCTTGTTAACCACCGTCCAGCTCTCCGTTGAATACGACTCCAAATATTGGTCTCAGAATCCTTCTCTCTAGGATATCCAGTTGTCACTCATTTTGTTCTCGGGCTTGAGCTTGACTTTGGTCTTCTTTGAGAGGAATCTCGATTGCCTTAAAAATATCCACGATGTCTATATCTTCGCGTCAAAGTCTCTTATTATCATCGTCATAAGCGCAACAGCCCTATTGTAGAGCCCTGGCCTTATCCAACACCCTTCTCCATTTTATCCGGTCTGCCGCTACCTAGCTCCATCTTCGGGTATGTTTCAACGATGCAGTGTCCCTCTGTACACATTCCAACCACCTCAGCCTTGGTCTTCCTTTTCTCCGGGGACAGGAAGACTTGTTAACCATAAGTCTTTTTGGCGGTAGCATGTCCTGCATCCTTGATACATGACCGACCCACCAGATTCTGGTTACTCTGACGACAGCTGTGACCGGTATATCTTTGTATAGTCAGTACAGCTCCTCGTTGACTCCAAATATTCGTCTCAGAATTCTCCACTCCAGAATGTCCAGTTGTTGCTCATCTTGTTTGGTCAAAGCCCAACGTTCAAACCCGTATGTTATAATGGACCTGACTTAAGTCTCCGTTGAGAGGAATCTTGACCGTAGATGCCGTCAAAGTTCAACGTAGCACGGGATTGCCGGCACGATTCTTTTTCGTACTTTCGAATTGCTTTCATTATTTTTTTTTTATTAAGTGAGCCGATATCTCTGAATTCCTGGACAGTCTCGAAGATGTACTCTTCGACTATCTGGGGTTCAAGAATTCGTTCTTGGCATACGGGCATTATAAAATAATAATAAACAAAATAATGGTAAGCGCTCGTATCGTACGTCTTATCTATCAACGCTGATAAGCGCTCTTTGCATATCTCACGTTGCGTTTCGTAATTTCCGTACGTAAATAACCACTGCCATAATTCTTTCATGTTTTTTTCCTCGTCCGTCATCGTCGTAATCTTAATCGTTGCGACAGATTGCGAAAATTTATGTATTAGCGTACCATCTCCATAATTCGTGTGTGTTGGTGTCGATAATAATTTTTTCATGCATTTGAATCAAGGACGAGATCGTTAAAAATTCAAATGTTGCCGAAATGGTTGGACGTTGAGCTCACACTCGTAATGCGACGTAAAAAAATTCGGACCGTACGGAAACGCTATAATATATTTTAATTAGCGGAGCGATTTTGCGTCGTGCGATAAACACCGTCGTTCGTTTCATTGCGCCGACGTTGAGTTTTTTTTTTTTGTTGTTTTCATTATTTATACGGTGATTTGATAAATTTTAATAAAATTGTATATGTATACACGTTTGGGTCCATTTTATCTTTAGTGTAAATTTTTTAAAGTAAAAATTTTATTTATCGCTATCGGATAAATCATTTTTTTTTTTTTGTTGTGAGTTTTATTTGTTTAGTTAGGCACCAAAGAATTTATATTTTTAATAGATTTTATATGCGAATGTAATATTTTTATATTACATTAAAAACTTAGTGCAATGTAATTTATATATATACATAAATAAATATATTTATATACATGATACTGTTGATAAGGATGAAAAAAAAATGTGTTATTAAGGCCAGTGTATATTTTTAGTAAACGTTTTTGCAGAGTTCCATTATCAAATTCTGTTATATAGTCTATTTTAGTCATTTTGGCGGCCGCTCGTTTTTATTTTGAGAAACGCGCGGCCGCCGTAGATACGTCGCGTATCATGGTGGTGTACGGAAATCTCATATATATTGCTATTAATTATGTTATGTACCATCGTCGCTGAAAACGTTATGTAATTATTTATTCCTGATGAGTTGTATATGTAATTCCATATATATATCTATATATTTTATTTGTTACCTATTATATTTTAATAATACTCTGCGAGTTATTCGTAAGGTTTTAGTTTTATGGTTTTACGCCAGATGAATGAATTTGGTATTACGATGTGTTATGTTCGTTTGTTGGTGCTTGGTTTAATCATTTACGGAACATAAATAGGGATTTTTTCATGTCAATGTTTTGGGTGTCCGAGTCGATTATAGTTTATAGAATTAAATGTGGTACTATTAGCCGTTTTGCGGATGTTTGCGGACGATCGCTATATTACGCTATGCGCAAACGTAATCCTTCGACATGCTCTCGTAGAACTCCTCTAATCCGAACTGTTCATTTTGAAGGCAGATTATTAATTAATCGGGTTTTAATATTTATTATTTATTAAGAAATGAGTGATTTTGTGTGCATAACTTCGTAATGTAAATGTAATTAATTTTATTATTTTATATTTTAAAAAATTTTCCTCTTGAGGCCCCAAATTTTTCGGTTCCTGTGTGCGCCGCACAATCTAGCACAGAGGGCCCCCCGAATATACACAGTCTTCGTTGAGAGGTCGTTTTTCTTCTTTATTTGCTTTCTCGTTCTCTCACTGTTCCAGTCGATTAAGATTAAAAAAGTGTGACTCACATGTCACTCCTCGATGTTTTCTTCACTGACACTTTAAAAACTCTCTTAAATTTGCCATTAGATTACATTTTTCACATGTTTTAGACTTAGAATTAAAAAATCCCCGTTCTACATTTGGTAGAATTTTTCTCTGCAATTGCACGAGTGTTTTATTTTATTTTTTAACAAGATGCGTAATTTAATCGAGTCAGTTTAAACCAGGGCTTCGAACCGGAATTCCACCGTTAAAAAAACACGACTAAAAGATTTATTTCATAAAATATTAATTTATTTCGTAAACTGAAATCCTGGTACTCTTTGCTATTTTCTGTTAATCTTTCGATAGTAAAAATGTTGAGTCACCTTCGACGGCGGCGTAGCTTGAAATTTTGGGCCCCGATGCCGAAATGGCCTAAGACTTACTAAGACCCCCGTCTTATTTTTCATTCAAAATTTGAAAATAGCAAAAAAAATCAAAATAATAAATAATTAAAAAATGAGGCCCCCCCCTCGAGGGGCCTCATTTTTTCAAAATAACAAGAACTTTATTTCTCTCTCTATTTCGCTCCGATTACCATACCAGTCATCTCGATAATATTCTCGTTGCTAAGCATTTCTCTGTTAGTTGTCATTTAGCGCTGACGTTTTATCATTGTCATTTTATTATTTATATAGAAATGGAGAGCAATTCTTGTAAATTTTATTCTTTCTCCTAATTTTTTTCTATCAATATTTCGATAGCCTTGTTAGAAATATTGAGTTTACCCTTGACAATGGTGTAGCTAGAAATTTTGGGCCCTAATGCCGAAATGGCCGAAGGTCCCGTCCTATTTTTCATTCATAACTTTAAAATAGCAGAAAAAATCAAAATAATTATACTTAAAAAATGAGGCCCTCGAGGGGCCTCAAAAAAACAAGAAATTTATTTCCCTGTATCGGAGGGCTCCGATGCGTTACCATACCAGTCACCTTAATAATATTCTCGTTGCTAAGGATTTTTCTGTTAACGGAGAGCAATTCTTGTAAATTATATCTTTCTCCTAATTTTTTTCCCCGATGCAGAGATCGGGATCTTATTTTTTATTCAAATTTTGAAAATAGCAACAAAAATCAAAACAATCCTAAAAAAATGAGGGGCCTCAGAAGAGCAAGAAATTTATTTTCATAAATATGGAGGGCTTGATACCTTATATCGTTTTACCTTTCCGAGGCTCCTGCCTCGACGTCTCAATAATATTCTCATTGATAAGAGTCTTTCTGTTAGCCGGAGTTATCGTCAACGTTTATCTGAGTTCAAATATAAACGGAGATCAATTGTCGTCATCAATATTTCGATAGCTCTGAGTTTAGCCTCGACGGTGGTGTAGCTACAAACTTTGGGCCTCGATGCGAAGGTGGCCCGAGGCCCCCTGTTATTTTTTATTCAAAATTTTGATAGACTTGAGCTGATAAAATTTATTTATTATATTTATTTTAGAATATTTTCTTCAGGGCCATGAAAAAACTAGAAATTTCTTCGCCCGAGTGCGGAGGGCCCTAATGCCTTGCATCATTTTACCTTAAAGTATCTAGCTGCTGCTGCCTCAACATAGGAGTACAAAGTCATCTCAATAATATTCTCGTTGCTAAGCAAGCATCTTTCCGTTTCTTAGCCGGAGAGTTGTCATCTAATGTTTATCTGATGATCTTTGAGGTCAGAGTTCCCAAGAATTGAATGAACACATTCCTATCCAAATAAATTTTACACAAAGCCTCTAGCACGTGCGGTGAGTAACCAGTGGTCACACCGATGTGACAAAAGCGGTTAAAGGGTTCGTTCGATTTGCAAACTCATCGGAAGTCGGATGTTTTAGTAATTTTGAGATGATGGCAAGGTTTAGAGGAGTTTTATTAAAAATGATGCCAATAATAAGCACGGAACAGGGTCGGCTATTGATACTATTTACGATATTTGATTTGTCGACGATTTAAATAATTGCACCGACATGTTTATCTAACGCGTATTACGTATTGTTTGTTTCGCGCAAATATCCGCAAAACGTTTATATATAAATTTATTTTTTCTTCGTAATTCTAAAAATGAAAATTTACACTGTATATTTTGTGTGTTGTTTTTATTTTTCTCCAGAGTACAAATTTTGTCGATTTGAAAAACGTGCACATATATATGTATGTATGTATACGGGTGCCTTGCCAGCTTTCCACAACACTGTGTGCGTGTGTTAAGTGCATCATCACAGTAAACTTTTTGTTTTGTTGTAACCTTTACATGTGATATTGCAAACGTATTTGCTTTGCCGTGGTATTTTATTGCTCGTCACACATATATGCAGGGTGTTATTGGTCGGTGAATAATTTAATTGATACGAGGGAGTGAGCGAGCGCCGGAGAGAACGGGCATTTTATTTTAACTCTAGTTTGGTTGGTTAAGTGTTTTTAATGTGTAATTTTTATGATTACTATTTTTGGAGTTTATTGGTGTGATAATTAAAAAAAAAATGATTGCGTAATTATTTTTAGGATGTAAGTGCATTAGAACGTTTTCCAGTCATAGATTATTGCAGATTGCGTGAAATCCTGTTATCGTGGTTGTTATTTGTTATATATTATTCCTATCACATTCCCGGCGTGCGTATTTCACGACGTTCGCTAAATAAAAATTAATACGGATTTTCGTTATTCGACGCTCGTTTGAACGGACCAAATTGTACGAAGATAGGGCTACGTAAATTATTTTTATATAAAATCAAACGACGATATTTTTACTAAGGAACAGATCTGTATTTACTAATCGTACGTATTTACAATGTATGAAAATAAAAAATGTACATGTTGAATAATTATCATCGTTATAACAGGATTTAACCACAAATAATATATCAGTGTTGAAAATTTATAAATATATATCTCAGTCATGATTTGTTATTACGTTTGTTAAAAATTCTCAATATATATACAACAAATAATATATATAGCCATCTCTATTTTTTATTAGAGCAAAGAAATCATATTTTATTATATTTTCTCATGAAAGTGTTTATATATATATATATAGATATTAATACCAAATATATATTTATATTTTAAAAGGATGTTATTGACATATTCTATTAAGTGCAAAAAATTGTTTATATAAATATAATGTATGGTTTTACAATGTATGTATAAAAAAAAAGACCAAATAAAGTGTTCTGTTTGATATACAATTGTATGTTTTTCACTATTGATTCACGGCACTGTCAGATTGATCTTGATCGATTCTTGTCGTATGGCGTTCACTAGATCTTGGTTGATCAAAAACACGAATCGCAAACCCGAGATCTGAAAAATATTATCAAAACTTTAATAATTAATAATAATAATAATTATGTCTGTGTTGGGTATTGAAGAATTTTTAGCGTATTGCTTCAGGGCTATACATTTTTTTAAATATACAGTTAACCCCCCACTAACACTAAAATCCAGGACCGTGTAAGTTGGGATAGTGTTATTGGGGGTAAAGCCTGGCACGTGTCGAATACACAGATGCTAATAGCGTTTGATATATGCACCGCTGGAGCTGACCCGCCCGGCTATGTGTGTAATATTAAATGCATGAAATGCAACGGTGTGATGCGACCGTTCAAGTTGGGGGTTGGCAGCGAATATTTCAACTCAGCGTGTAATTGGGGGGTCCACTGTATATTTATATATTATATTTGCTAAAACATTTATTTGTTATTTTTTTCGTAGTCCTCAGTCGGCAAGTAGCGATGATAGCTGCAGTTACTGACTCTGTCGTTTAAGCTCGGGGAGCCCTATTTGTATGCCAAAAATTTCCCCTGCCTGGCCAGCCACTTTGACAATTTGACGATATTGTCGTTGCACTCGGACGCATCTTACTGTTCACTTTTATCTGGCTGGGTTTGAAACAAGGAAGCTAGCATCCCGCAGCCGGTCCAGATAGAGGACTGACGGGCCTATTCATTCCGTGAAAACTCCATTAGCAAACATCCCAAGCCATAAAGTTTTTGCCAAAATTACAAAACATCAATTTAACACAGATACAGGTTTTTTACATCAAATTAACCCATTTTCTATTGAAATGTCTATTGAAAAGGGGTTAATTTGAAATGCAAAAGGATTAATTTGAAATGCAAAATGGTTAATTTGATTCGCAAAAGGGTGAATTTGATGTGAAAAACCTGTATCAGTTAAAGCGAGTTTTTATAGAAACTCGATCCCGCCCCAATGCATGTTAGACTACAGTTCGTTAATGTGTTAATTTATTTTGAATAATTCAGGGGTTGCCAACCTTTTTTTAAAGCAAAATTATGTTGAATTTCGACATATTGGAATTGGCTCGGAGTTTTACTGTACCTCGACTACGCTATTGTGATTCAATCTGGTTTTGCAGCCCTGCAGAATGGGACGGCCGTCCACGTGGAATGGCCTCTTGCCCTCGGACGCGAGAAAGAAATCGCCGCTGTTTCTTAATCGGATTGTGCCTTGTCGTCTTGATATTTTACCGGCTGGTCCCTCGAGGCTTAAATCTATATCTACATTATGGTCATTAGTATTACGCCCTAAAACTATCTAAAAAGAAGAAAAAAAACATATTTTAATGAATGTGTGTTATTTTTATATAATAATAAATAAAAACTATTATAGTCACTCCTATAACGAAAAACGTTATAGAAGTCATAGACGCTCATACAAAATTTGGGAAGAGGGTTTTTTGTAATTTGACCTTTTAAAGGTACGTTCTAGAAGGGAGCGGTATATCGAACTCGTTATAGCAGGAGGGTTTATTGAGATATCATACCTCTCGCGATCGCATTATATATCGGACAAGTCTTCCCCGCAAAACGCTCAGGGTTTGCTTATCAAAGTCGGGAGTGGCCACGCCGACCACAGATTCCACTAAAACCTGCCATCTCCCGAGTGAATTTTCAAGTAACCTAATTTCTTTTTTAGCCCATCTGAAAATACATTAAAATTTAATATATATACTTTTTTTTTAATAATAAATTATTTTACCTATCGGCCACTGCTAATTCGGTATCCAAAGCATCGTCCCGCGGCTCCTGAAGCTCAGAATCATTAACCATATCCTCGGCGTCGGAAAAATTCAGTGCATTATCATCTAATAAATAAACGACCGATTAAAACGAATAAATTAAAATAAATATTACGATGAGACTCACTTCTCGGAATCGCCTGAACTGTTTGATCGGACAATAGACTATACTGTTTTAATAATTGCCAGTGCGTCATTAAAGATTTAGAGGTCCGTGTGGGATAAAATACGGTCGGATTTTGCTCGAGCAACTCTTGAAATTTTTCAACCGTAGGCTGAGACGTCTGAATTCAAAAAATACGCATAATTAATTTGATATATTGAATCAAATATCAATGTGAGATCGTACACTAGTGTGAGTCGATAATAATTCTTCTTCGGCGTTAGAAAATAATGCTTTGCCTCTGACGGCGGAGACTAGGTCCGGATGTAGATTTCTCATCGCGGCAACGGCAATCCTGCTAATCTCTTGATTGTATAGCAACGCGTACCACCGAGACTGCACTTCGCTGACGGTGAATCGGCACGAAAATTTAATACCCCGATGCACCGTTCGAAGATCATTTGTCTGCAAAAAATAAATACAATATATAATCGATTATTTATATTAGGTTGAGTCATTAATAACTAAAAAAATTGCAAAATTATATTAATCTTTTTTGTATTAACTTATCGATCCCCTCCTCATAAAATTTGGGGGGTTTGGACTGAAAGAAAGTATCGAGGGCCTGATTGACTTGCTTATCATTAATAAAAGTTTTTTCATTCTAATTATGATCTCGTAAATAGATGCATACGATTTTTAAGGCATTATGTATTTATGTGTTAAAGGGGTTTTCAATCCATTCTAATTTTTTATAAATTGAGCAACTGGTATAAAAAAAATCTCTATGGAACATGATATTAGATGACTGTGACAGTAATTAAATGCATAATTACCCAATTTAAAATGTTCACATTTTTTTTTTATTACTTCAATTATTGTTTGTTTTTAATATATTTTTATTTTATATTAATATGTCTACTAAATAAAACAACGAAAAGGTTTCATAATTTATATGTACCTTTTTATTATTTATTCATCATATGCTAAAGCATTTAAAAAAAATTCCCCTGGCACATCTGTTGCGAATGAAAAAACTGAAAGAAATATGCTAGGTCAATACCCCCTCTCGCTTATAGGCACGAGCTATTGTTATCCAACTAAACACGTGCAAGGTCATAGAAAATATAAAAATGTTTGATTTGCTCCAAATCGCAAAATACAATAAAAAAACCTAACCTGGGTGCCTAACTTTCTATAGCGTTTTTTTTCTATAGCGTGGTCCCTATCTGAACGCTATAGAAGGGCTGACTGTACGTATATATAAGCTTCAACTCCTCGTTTTGATGGCTAACCAGATTTAAGCAATGATGTAGTATTCGGTAATTTACAATACAAGAAGTTCTCAGTTAAGATGGAACTCAATCAAATCTATAATGCCGATGAGACATTGTCTCCGTTTAAAGAAAAACAACTCATGGTAATAAAAATCATCTAAAATATGAAGTATTTAAAAATTTTGTGAGAATCTGGACTCACAAAGAACTCTGGATCATTAATGAATAGAAGGATCAGAGAATTAAATGGTTTCTAGAAGAGATATTTTTTAACAGCATCTACAATCCAGATTCCTCTCCAGGAAGATTAAAATCAAGGTCTACATGACCCTTATCAAGTCCGTCCTAACAGACGGGTCGGAATTGGGCTTTGATAAAACAAGATGAGTGACTGGACAGAACTGGATATTCTGGAGATGAGGTTTCCGAGATGGATATTCAAAGCCGTATTCAACGACAGGGAATGGTGTATCCGACTATACAAAAATATACTGGTCACAGCTGTCGTCAAAGTGGCCAGATTCCAATGGACCAGTTGTCAAGGATGCCGGAATGGCTTATGGTTATCAAGCCGTCCTGTCCTCGGAGGAAAGAAAGACCACGGCTGAAGTGAATCTTCTAGCTTGAGTTCTAATTTTCTAATGTGTTGACACAAGTTGAGACACATGTCAGTTTACGACAGGGTGACGCTCTAGCATGTTTGTTGTTTAACATAGAACTCGAGGGGGTAGTAAGAGACTCCGGCGTGGAAGCATTTGGCACTATTCTTAATAAATCGGTACGGCTTCTTGGTTATGCTGAATACATAGATATTGTGGACAGATCTCGGGCGGCTCTATTAGACAGTGTACAACGAGACACTACATCATTGAAACATACCCGAAGATGGAGTGACGTGGGGGCAGATCGGATAAAATGGAGAATGGTGTTGGATGAGCCCAGGGCTCTACAATGGAGCTCTTGCGCCTTTGATGATGATGACCGCCTGTGTATGACCATACTGGCTTTCTTAACACATAGCCTATAGAGTGAATCACGGGTAAACTTTTTCAGGAGCGGGACCGATTTACGGAAAATTTATAAAAATACATATTTTTACAAAAAATATCATAACATTTTAAAAATATTGAGCAGAAAATTGAACCACTTCAACCTCAATATTTTCTGAATAGTTTTGTGTTTGAGGCGCGCTTAGTCATTAGCTGTTAAAATAGCATAAATTTTACTGTTGACAACAGTTGTTTGTCAGCTAAACAGATGTCTTGCGAAAGAGCCATAAAATATCACAAATATTTACCGAAAATCTCCTCAAGGCCTCACAACACACTTTTTGTGTTGCTAATACCACTAAGTACCCAAATGATAAAAAAAAGGGTTTATCAGGAGTAGAATTTTTTTTTATTCTAACCCGAGTAATGCTATTTTATGCTAGCTTTGGCGGTGAAGGCGATACTTGGTCCCCGAAATGATGTGTCCATAGTATTCAATTCTACGTGATTTAATGGTATCCAGAAGCTCCCGCCTCTTATGAATAAGTCCAACGACGGTTGTATTCTTAAGGCGACAAGAAAAAAATCAAAACTTGGGGTCCCCAATAGGCATGGATATTTAAATTCCAGAAAAGATAAATGCAAAATATAGTCCACAAACATTGACGGTGTCGTTTAATTTTCAAATCGAGTAGAAAATATAGACCAATGGGGCATACACAGGGCTGCCCCAAACAGAGCTTTACGCAGGTAACTGTAGCGGTCATGATTCGCGTTTATTATAAGATGATTTTATGTATGTAAAAGCCCACCCACATTGTGCAAATGTAACAAAAAACGTTAAAACTCGAGAACATTCCGGAAGCCAGCATTATTTAATGCAGCAATGAAGTCGCGGAAGAAGAAAGGACAGGGCGTCCTTTGTCTCATAAAGTAATTCAAAACAAAGAATCTTGGTCCAAGCGGCTATTGTCTTCGTTGAAGAAAGAAGAACCATACAATATATTGGCTACGAATGCCAGAAGACCACCATGTAAAACTAGAGTAATGCGGGTGGCCCTGGAAATCAAACACCAGGACATTCATCCACAAAGATTTGTAAATTGGGACCATCCTGAGCATTATTCTAGGAAATTAGAGCAGCCCTAATCGCCATTTTGGACACTGCCCACGTGAATCATTGGCTGTCCATGCCTGGAACCAAAGCGGGGGGTGGATTGATCCACCGGGTTAAATACCGTGCAAAATTATTTTTCGCCAGAGTCCGGGTTTACTGAAACCCAAGTGTATCATCGAAGATACCGACCGAGCTGGTCATTTCGTCGGTCTTCGCAGCTCTCTCCGACTGGGCTGCCAGCTGTCGCCAGGCATCCGCCAAGGAAGGCAGCAATCTGCGCGATCTTCACGCCCTGAAGTTCTTCTTCACGTAAAATTAAGCAATAATGACATTAAGCCTTCACCCTCATCGGACATCATTGGCCATTTGGAACCAAATTATCTTGACGCAGAGGCGAGGGCAGATCCCGGCGTCATCACTTCTGCTGAAGGCGGCCCGATCGCCATATTACGTTCTCTTGAATCGTCCAGTAGCGAAGACCTGGATCTTCGCCATAGCCCGACATCGTCGGATATCTGTGTCCACAGCTGACATCAGATACCTCATACCGCCGACTGGGGAATGTCGGTATCATCAGCAGTCATCATTATCGTGTCCGCGTTTCATCCCTGCTCGAAACTGACGATCGTGAGAATCAACTAATCATTTGCACAATTGTCATTTTTTATATTTTAAGATTTTGTTGATTAATAAACGTCTTAACCATCATGGAGTCAGATTTAATCATGTGCGGAGTATGTACCCCCAAATAACGAAAAGCGATCTTCTGTTTACGGTAACACAGAATTTTTCTTTTTACCTCCACTGACTGACAAACAACATTCATTTGCATCAGATCAACAGCTAAACTGAGGCTAGCGATCACGTATCCAGGGCATATAGAAACCTGCCCCGAACAGACTTACGCAGCAAACAAAAAGTGACCTTCTGTATACGGTAATATGGAACTTTTCTCTTTACCTCCACTACCTAGCCAAACAACAACACTTGTTCACATCAAAGCTAGCAACCACGTGACCGGGGCGGATACAATAATGCCCAAACACATACAAATACGGTTCTGTTCGCATATTTCAGCTAATTATTATTTTTTTATTAGGAGAAATGTGTGTAGAGACTGTCACCCGGTTGTACTAGGGCGACATACAGAGAAAATCGGAAGTATATTATAATATCAAAGCATTTTATACCTGTTGTACTCCTATAATAAGCGCTAAATCATCTGTAGGCTTCCATCTACCCAAATCTTTGGTACTCGATTGATTCAAATGTGCTTTTTTCTTTGATTTTTTATTCGAGCCGCCGGATCCGGAGGGTTTGTTCGAATGGCGTCTCTTATTTGATTCGACTAGGGCAGACATCGGCGGAGGTACCAACGACGGTTGCATATTACCGACACTGATCATCTCCGGGCACGGGCTGCTATTTGAATCTGTGCGTACTCGTTTTTCAACTTTCTGTATTGAAGCACCAGGTAATCCCATACTATATTCTACAAGTTCGTCATCAAACCGCCGTCTCTTAATAGACCTCGACGAGCTGTAAAAGAGAATGAAACGAAATCAACAAAAATAAATAATGTATATTTTCAAGCGTCAAACAACTTACAAATGCATTTATTACACAACGGATGAAATTATTGCAACATTTCATTGCAATTACACCTATCCCTTGATTTTTTTCATACCTTCGCTTATTTCTAACGTATAAACATATCAAAGGATTTAAGGAACTACATATGATGGTTAATTAAAATGTTGAATAAAAGTTGAGCCTGAAGTATTAGTCTTTTTAGCTAAAATATGGGAATTACTCTCATATTAATCTAATATTATGCTACATATCAGAGGAATGCAATATAAAAAATGATTTGCATCGATAATATATGTTCATCCAATCTGTTTTTGTTTTTTTCAATATATTTTTTACATTTAAAGCAGTCAACTTTTAAACACAATACACAAAAAACTACGCATTCACATACGTTTCCGAGTGTTCTTGTTATTCAAGTGATTGTATCGGATAGAGTATTGACATTTTTTGCTATTGGAATGACATTGGATCTATCGAGGAAAGTGTCGTGTAAAAAAAGCAATCGCGTTACCTTCTCCGTTTGGACGGATCTAAACACTCCTCATATTCCTGCGTATCGTTATTTCCGGCTTCTGGGGAATATATTTGGCAGTCCATTTAAGTCGTAATAACGACTGTTTTACATGTACGCTGTTACAACGGATACATATTTATTCTGTAAAATTGTATTTGAGTAAAAAAATAAAATTACCTCGAGTCGCATGAAAATTGATGATGTAATGAAAAAACAGTGATGAATGTGTGGTCGCATATCGATTTTTTACGAGAAATACCTAGGTCTCGGCGCGAAGCGCTCTGACAGCGACATCACTCGCTTTTGTGTTTACGCTTGGCCTTAACGCGATTCGCCGCGGCCATGTATTCAATTTAACTCTTTATGGTCCGGCAACACATATGCTGTGTTTGAGAAAAACAAAAGGAACACGGCATATATGTTTTTAGACCCTCCGAACTGTATAAAAAAACATATGTATAATAATATTATTGTCCGACTTTTTACATAAAGATGTCAACTGACATCTTAATTATTGAAAAATTAATTTTAAAAAATGTATGTCCATGGTTTGAAACTGAATTAAAAAATTAACATATATCGTAACAAACAAAATCTTCATTATTTATTATTTTTTTCCTAATAAAAATACATTTGTATTTTACCCTCCGATTGTACTATACCCTTTTTTACACGATTTACTATGTATACCACATTGTTAATATTTTTTAAAATAACATTTTTTTAACTTCAGCAATTCACTTTTGATTTTTCACTTTTTCAAGTGTCAAATCAGTTTTTTATACGGTTGTTGGTAGAACATATCTACATTTTTTTAAAAAGCGGGACTATAAAAAAGGGGGACTACAGCCGAATAAGAATAATAGCATAAACTCAACTCTTTTTTTACACGATTCTGAATTTTTTTTCATAAAAAATAATGGATACAAATTTTTATCATATTTTACACCAATTATTTGTTTTAACACGATTTACAGAAACAATTATATTTT
This sequence comes from Philopotamus ludificatus, assembly GCA_022495035.1. Taxonomy (NCBI): domain Eukaryota; kingdom Metazoa; phylum Arthropoda; class Insecta; order Trichoptera; family Philopotamidae; genus Philopotamus; species Philopotamus ludificatus. The sequence continues at coordinate 44,842 of JAGXCT010035881.1, read as the reverse complement.
ATATTTTCAATTACTTTTTTACACGGTTTTTTGTGGAACGCATCTACCGTGTAAAAATAGAGTTGGGTGTTATTTCGATTGCAATTATGAATAATGAACGTTGATTTTTTATTATATCATCAATATATATTTCATATATATGCAGGGCTTTATAAACCGATCCGTCACGGCGGCTCGAAACCAACGGCTCTGGCCTATTTTGTATGAAAATAGACCCCAAACATTTTAAGTCGAGATATTAATAAATTCCTCGACAATACCTTGACATTTTAAAAAAATGGAAATTTTTTCTCGCTTATATCCATATTTTCAGTAGTCGTCGTTTAGTTCGAATAGTTTATCCGATTTCGGGGTATTTTCTTAAATATAATTTCCATGCATTTTTCATAAACTAAGATCAAAATTCTGGTTTTATTTTTGACATAATGTTGAACTCATTTCAGAAGAGTGCCGCTGAGTTGAGAGCTTATACGTGTAGCTTGACTTGGTACTGTCGCAGACAAGACGGGCAGTTGTTACCAACCTTTTTTTTAAATATTTAATTATTTAATTCGTTACTTGATTTTATTGTTTATATATTTTTTGTTCAGTTTTCGATCGCTGGTGACGTATGTTATAGCATCACGTGCACATGCACTTGCTTCCTGCAGTATTATTTATTAGGGGCATAACACAGACGATTCCCTTAGTCAGGAGGCAAAACCACGCGAATTCTGCGTCACGAACTATACTTACATATATTTATAGTGAAATCCGTCGACGGCAACGTATAGGCTTTCAAAGGATTAACCGCCTACAGCACACCTGTTTATTCGCGGACGGTAGCTGAATTTATTATGAACGCGTGATGCTAGGATCAGTGATTGTTGTTGACACGATTTGAAATTTTAATAACTAAAATACCTTAGAAGTCCATTTTTTTCTGATAATTGACTGAAAAGCGCATTTAAAACAAAACACATCGCCTCTAGAATGAGATGCGTGTGACCACCAATGAAAAGCTTCGGTTTTATTGACATAACCGTGCCGATGGGGTCTATTTGGGACCCTCAAGTTTTTCTCGCACAACTCTTTTAATAGAAAATCTTACGTGTCCTAAACTTATATTTGTCTAAAATAGTCTATAGAATAAATATAAATAATCATTGACTTTTATTGTCCGCAATTGCGATAAACAATTAAAACACTGAAACAGACCCAAAGCTGTTGGTTTCGGGCCGTCGTGACGGATCAGTTAATTGTAACAATTTATATTTTGATAAAATTTAATATGATAATATAATTTCATCGCGAATAATATTTTGCACATAAATCTCTAGTACGTCTTCAACTGAAAGATACTCCAGTTGAGAACGAACTAGAGGTTTAAAAGGGCAAAGGAGGATCAAAAGATTCGCTAATTCTATAGACCTCTGAATATACCCTTGCTTTCCATGAATCGTATCTAAATGAATCGAAAAATCGAATGAGTATTCAAGGTTTTTGATATTTTAAATATATTTATATGATAATATGTAAAAAAAAATATTTCATCCTCTTTTGTTAATTATTTACAGTCTAATTTTCTGCATTCAGATTTATGAAAAGTCCTCAGTCTAAAGAAAATCACGCTTAGTTTTTTTATTGATCCAACTATCGTTAGCAGCAATCCATTCAAATTTTTGTGAATATTTTCATTTTAAATATATTTATTTGTTTTAAATATATTTAAGAGTCACTAATTGAATATATTGATATCTTCGAAAGTATTTGCGATTTTTTGTTGCTTCATTATTCATTAGTTGAACAAAAGCAACGTTTGAATGACGCAAATGTTCTTATTCAATATGATGAACTAGTTATTTTTCTATTTGAGATTTAAAATGGATAATTTAGAAACAATCATACGTTAGGCTAATCTAAGTTTTTGGCTTATTTTATCTCTATTCATTATTTTGTTCATCAATAATAATTTTATTCATACTTTTCAACGAAGACTCTAACAAATAAATCTCACGACAGCGTTTTTTCCAAATGGTATAACGTTTGGTTCCTTTGATTCTGTTTTATCTCTTCAATGTTGGCAAAACGACGTCCTTTTGTGTTTTTCATCTTCGGGGATAACACGTTACAGAGGACCATATCTGACGAATACAAATGCTTAGCGTTTAGGATGCATTCTTAGTTACTTCAAATCGTATTAATAGCTTTAATCGAAGAAGCGCTAAACGAGGCTTTACTTTATTCCATTTTTTCCATAAAAAAATCCCCTGAATCCCCTAAAAAGCACATAGATTTACGAAGAAGATTTACACAATGTTTATTTTTAGAATCGAATCGCTTAATTTTTATCACAAAGTTGCTAGTCTCTTAGTTTGCATGGGGATTAAAAAGCTGGATTAAAAGAAGATTCTAACACTGTGTTTCAAGTAAATAATGGCTGTTTCCACAAATTAAAATGCGATAGTCTTAACATATTATTAAATTCACTGGGGAATCGGCTGATGTAGATAAAAATGCTACAAAAAATGTATTTCCTCATTATCCAAAATTATTGTAGATGGAAAATATTCTCCTAGCTAAATATTCAATGTAGACGAGACGGTTGTATTTTGGAAAAACATGCCTAATCGTACATTCCTATAAAAGGAAGGATGAGTTGCTCCTGGACATGAACATAGCCGTGCCGATGGGGTCCTAATTGGACCCCAAGTTTTTGATTTCAAATAACCTATTTTAATATAAATCCTACATGTCCCAAACTTTTTATTTATTTATTTATTAATTAATTTGACTACGATGGATGAATGGCATGACAGAAAGATTCCAAAGCGCCATTCATCCATATAGAGATTTGATTGAATGATTCGACAAAGATTCTAAAGACTCTATATAAGCAAGGGGATTGAGTTTCTAATATTCCCCCAAGTGTCGAACTACAACACATGTTAATTTTAATATTATTTCAGTTGGATTCAAATTGATATTACTTGTATTTACAAATATTTATTCAACGAAGTATAGATGGGATTAAATTAATTAATTCCAACGCGCCAAACTACCCATCTTTTTTTTAAAACATGCAGAGGTAATGGGTGTCTTCCTCTTGAATACCCCCTGGCCAGTGTTATAAAGAATTCCCCGAATGCATAGTTTTCGTCTACCACGACGAGCTGGGAGCGTGCCTCAGTCGCGGCGGAACATCTTCGAGTTTGCACGTAACGTAAAAAAAAAAAACAAATTATTAAGCATATCATGAATAACTATTTTCATTCTTAGATAAATCTATTTTTAAAACAAATGTCAAGGTATTGTCGATGAATTTATTAATATCTTGACATGAAATGTTTGGGGTCTATTTTCATACAAAATATACCCCATTTCGATTCGAGTATTGAAAGGTAAAGATTAAAAATTGCTTCCAGTCATTTGGAAATCATTTTTTTTTATATTCCTCTACTTCCGAGCCTACGTGGTACCTAATGATAATTTTCTGAGATGTTAATGTAAAACTGCACTATCCTGTAGATTTTATATTGTATTATTATATTAAATTTTAGCGGAGGAATGTGAACACGGAGTTAAGCACCCGAGAGTTTGGTACATTACTCCGGCAGCACTTTGCCCGTCCAAGCCTCTTAATTTTGCTGAATAGATGATACATATTAATATTATTATGCGCACAAAGGGCAGTTTCGCGTACGAATTTGAGCGAAGCTGCACCTGCATATTCATGCATAGTTTGGCAGAGTGCAGACTGCAATTTATGCAAGACGAAACCTTGGTCGCATCACGTTCCGCGGCGAGAGCCACTCGTGAAAAGCGAGCGCATCATTTTCGCCAATTTGCGCGTCCCCCGCTAATAATATTTTCTAATTATGACGTAATTATGAGGCACTAATTGAGCATTGTTTTTGGGCGGAATCGGGTTAATGCATAATATCAGGAGGGGTGATTATTTAGTGGGCCATTAGACCCCGGAAAAGCCAAATGGGTACTGGGGCAAGATTAACCCGGTCTCTAAACACATGTATATTTAAAGCCGGCTTAATTATTCAAAGCACTTTGCACGTGGATCTATTAGGTTCGAAGCTTTGTGGAACCACTGCCATAGCTCGTCAGCCGTTTCCATTCGGCGCTCTTGTGCGGAACATGAAAGTATTTCTTCTATATATTTATATATATAGGGGAGATATTTCGAATATAAATCATTCTATTATTTTTATATAAGTCATATTATTCTGCCTTTTGGCATGGAATGTATTACGTAGATCGGCGAATGCTGGGACATGATGAAAGATTTATTACTGTCGCATGTGAGTATAAAATATAAGGGATGAAAAAAATTGTGCTACAACACTATTGATCTAGTTTTTAAATGTTTGGTTGTCTTGAAGCCTACGCACAGAAATGGGTCAAATTATCTTAACATAGTAAATAATTTTAATAAAACCAGTATCATGGCTTGTAGGTAAAAATATGCCATGATAGTGTGAGTTATCCGCCATTGAGCTAAAAAGATGTGAGTGCAAAAGACCCATTATTCCCGTATCTTTTAAGAACATTAATAGTAGTTGGCAGTGGCGGATATAGAACTTGAGAGACCCCCTCTAAATATTTTTACAACCCCTACACACTGTAGTGTGCATTCTACGCACCTTTTACTCTGGTAGATATTATACCGGTGGTCCAAAAGAAATGAGACAGAGTAATAACATTTTTTTTTAGATAAATTCAGGGGCCCCCAAGATCTCAATGAATATGGTTCAAAATATGACTTGTATCATATTAATTACTTTATGTATCTCGATCGCCTTCAATATGATCGAAGACAGGACGACGGTTCGCCACAAAATGGTGATCAACCTTTTTTCTATGGCGAGATTCCATACGAAAATCTCAAACTAGCCAAAAATATGGGATCAATGGTACAAATAACACAGAGATTCAGAATATCTATTTATCACCTCACAACCGCTACCGGGGGGCGGGGGATGGGGGGTAGCCGCCAGGTCGAACTTATCGGAAACGGAACATACCCATCTACCATACCATTACAATTGATGGTCAGCATCTCTTATAAATAATATTTTATTTATAGTCAACATAATCCTGCTTGGAGTTGACTAAAAACCCATGTAAACTTTGGACGGATTAACGGACTCTAAGAGTATTCCCTGGGAAGGAAAATCCTAATCTATTGACCGATAATTGACTCGTTATAAGTAGATAACGCCTTATAGAAGAGAATAAACGAACGCGGAACCCAAGTCCCCGCGGTATGGACACGAAAGGGGAGCCCTCACGTCGTGTGTGAGACTCAGGTTCCTTTGGCCTCGACTGCCATTCGAGAGTTTGGTAAGGCACATGAAATCAGCGAGTGAGAGCCTTGTGGCTGGCAAATGATGATGATGATATAATTATATAATTTATATTATTTTTTTGTGATCTGATCTTCGAGGCCCACTGAATTTATGAAGCCCTAGGCGCGCGCCTCATGCCCCTAGAGAAATTTCCACCGCTGGTAGTTAGCGCTTTGGAATTAATAGATATGCCATCTATCCGGCAAATAAAAATAATTAAAATATGTAAATAAAATATATACGGTAAGCCGTCGACTTCGATATTCATGCTTTTTTGCAAATCTGAAAAGAATCTGATATTTATAGAGCCGTTAAAATATTGTTAATGCCGTGAGTGACCAGTTGCGGATTTATAGGGCTGCTTATGATGCTGGAGGCCCCCAATGGGGCCCCCGAGGCCATACTTATTATTTAATGTATACATTATTTTTTATAATTATTATGTACATTTTTTTTATAATTGGTTCTCGTACTTCTCGTACTAACAACCAACAGCCCTCCCCAATTATACGCTACTAAAATATTGATTTAAATATGGAAGAAAAGGATTGTTTCAATTTAATTCATAGCGAAAATGAGCAACGAAGTTTTGATGAAACTTGAGGATTCGATAAAATAATATTCTATTTCCGAAGAACAGCAAGAAACCGAGGGAATTCGTAACCATGAGATGAAAATTTAAATATAATATAAAAGAGATTAGCTGGCTTTTAGGCTCAATAACCTTTTCTCGAACGATTTACAAAAAAATGATTTGATTGAACTTACAGTATATTCTAATAATTGCGACTTTATAAAACGCAAACTCGTCAACACTGAAAGAAAATCGATTTCGAAATATGCCAAGAATTAAGCGACAAGTCGACAATTATTACTTGTGCTTTTAAAGAACCAACAACTCGAAGCGTCACGAATTCGTGTTTGTGGTCACACGAACGTGTGACGGACATGATTAACATTCTCTTCATGGAGACTCGCAGGGTCTCCGTTCCCGGTCACGAGCCCATTCTCAACTTTGGTTTTAATTCGGCCGCATCTCCTATCTGTCCTCATCTCTCCGGAGGCAATCTGCGGCCTCGTTAAAGCGCCGTCCGCAGCCATTGCGTTGCGGTGTGTGGGCACGCGTGCCGCAGTTTGGCGACATCTGCCCGGCCAGTTTATAATAAGTCGGGTAATGGGCACGATAAGGCGACTGGCGGTTCGCATGCGAATAATTGCCGCGACACTCTGTACAGTACCCTTAAACAGCACTAGCTCCACGGTTTAGTGCTCAATTTTGTGCTAGACTATTTCGTTACACACTAGGCCCACTAAAATAATCGTTAGGAATAATTTTATGAGATATCATACTCGTTTGTTGCCGAAATTAATGAGTTTGAGCTTCTGGTCCCTTTGTTGTGTATCGTGCGTATACATACCACGCATACAGGGATAGATAATTCAAAGGTTTTTTGTTCGTAGTCAATTTTTCCACGTGCCTCCACTGTACCCGAAGAATGATAGATGTAATGTCTTATGAATTGGCTATTGTATCTTGTGTAACCTCTTGGATTGCGTCCAATACGTGTATCGTTATCTTTCATGGACCGTCCGTCGTCCGTGATCATGACTAATCCATTTTTTTTTAAATTTCAGTAGCCCGATCCCACGTTTCGATTCCGGGTAATGGAAACTATCGCAGTCATTTATCACCGGTTCTATCTTCCATCTCTGGAGGAGCGTGGGCCAACCGAATTTACGGCAACACCCCGACCTCTGACCCCGTAAAGAGATCGCTCTCCGGTGCACGTATCGCCCTGCACTCGATGCAATGACACGTGGGTGATTGGATTTCGGATTTAGACCACCAAAATATTGTTTAGTACCGCAGGTATCGGTTACCATGACGTCCGATTCGATACCCCGAATGAGCGAATGATTTGTGGAGCATTGTTAACTACCCACGACGAGCATAAATATGTCGGATTCCATTTTCAAAAGCGACAATAAAGCCGCGGTGGCTATCGATTACAATTTGAGTTTTCTAAAACACCGCGGGGAGAATGTCTTGCGCTTTGAGTGTGGTAAACGAATAATTTCCGTAAATCAAACACAACTTCCTCGTCAAGCTTCCGAGACGATGGATAGAGTTAATTAAGAAAAAGGTCAGGTTCCATCCTTTTTGAGTCGCTGAATTAAAGGGGCTTTGAAAATCTAAAGCATTTTGTATTTAATTGACTCTACATTTTTCCGTCGGGGATCTCGGAAGTAGAATTACGCTCGGAGCTACTTCCGCCCATGACAAAGAGAGCGTTTTGAAAATCTACAATTAACAAAAGATTTTTAATTATACACTCTTCGTCTTTGTATTCCGCATTCAAATATATATAGTTTACTTAACAAACTTTTTCCACGATGAAAAATTATTATATAATAGAAAATTTTTATACCCGAGTCTTAGTTTCTCGTCAATGTGAAAACTTATGAGTTGGAAGCTCCGACAGCCGCGCGGAGCTTTAACATATAAATTTGCCTCAAAAACTATCCATTTTTCGTAAAGTTTGCACGTAGGGGGAGGAACTCTTTCTGCGCGAGTGTCTGCCCCCTCAGTAATCTGTTTTGTACCTTGGCAGATTCTTTTGTGTCGTGTCACTATTGAATACTTGAGGGGAATGCTTCTGTACGTTCACACAATAGTGTAAAATAATATTATTTCGAATAGCACGATTTCGTATTTATGCTATTTACAGAATTCTATAGAAAATCGTAAATTTCCAGAAAAGACAATTGATGATTAAATTATAATACAATACACGAGCAATGCCAAACTTGCAACAGTGAAAAGGCATCAAATAATTTCACAAAAGAATGAAAAGTCGTAAACGTCGTCCTTCTCTATAAAAATACATTTTGTTACTTTGTTACTATAGCACGTGTTATTGTTATTGTTAAGTATTTTGATTTACGCGGTTTTGATTTTTATTTTGTAGCAGTTTTATATATATTTTTTTAATAGATATATATTTTTTTTCATATGTAACCACATTCTGAATGAGATATGTCTTAATTTTACACACTTACTATTATATCTTTCCATGATTTATTATAAATACCGCTATTTTATGCTAACCTATCGTGTAAATAGAAGAAAGAACAGTGGCGGCTCGTCAGTAAAATATTTAGGGGTGCTGCGAAAGCTTACTCACTTAATAAATGACCACTTACTGAATAATATTACCAATAATAATAATCTTTTGAACATGGCATGTGGTTCAAAAAAGATACGCTGCGCTACTTAGTATGGACGTCGAGGGGCTGCTTCGAGTCGTAGCGCAACACATCGCTTAGCGACGAGACTCCCCCCACCCCGCTGCGGCCCCGCATCCAACCAATACACTACGTTGGTAGCGCTGACGAGCAGACAGCGCTAATAATAAATTTAATTCATACTTTCATATACAAAATACATAGTCGATACACATTTATATTATCCTCATTTTGCATGGGAAAGAATATATACAGTCAACCCTTCTATAGCGTTCAGATAGGGACCACACTATAAAAAAAAACGCTATATAAAGTTAGGCACTCATACAAAATTTGTGGTTAGGTTCTTTTAATTTTATTTTGCGATTTAAAGCAAATCAATCATTTGACCCATTTTTATATTTTCAACGACCTTGCACGTGTTTAGTTGGATAACAATAGCTCGTGCCTATGGCGCTAGGGGGTATTGACCTAGTATATTTCTTCCAGTTTTTTCATTCGCAACAAACGTGTCAGGGGAGTTCATAGGGGCAGTTTTTTAGTTATTTTTTTTAAATTGCTTTAGAATATGATGAATAAATATTAAAAAGGTAAATATAAATTATGGAACTTATGCTATACAAAAAACCGCCGCAAACGTTATAGAAGTGAACGCCATAGGACCGACGAAGCATTAAGAGTTAATATAATTATTTTCGCAATACACTTTATATTGATCTACTCGTTTTAGATGAGATTTAACGTATTTTCGCACGTAATCTTTCACATTTTTTTTTATATATTTTATTCGTTCTAAAAACACGAGATTAACGTGTCAGTGCGCTTCGCTATATTTTATTAGATTTCAAGACTATAATTTAACTTTTATTCTGTCTAGCTAGAATCAACGTACATAGAATCCAGTATATTACTTTTATTCGCCAACTTTTGCCTCGTGCAGAATTTTTAAGTAACGGCCTTAAAGTCGCCGAGTTTTTCTCTTTTTCACATATTAGCATGCCGTATTATTTTATTTCTCAGAAATATAGTACTGAGTGCGCGTTATATATGTGCATACATATATTTTTTTTTTTTGCTGAAAATGCAGTTGAAATGTGTTTCCCTCGTATATCTTCTGTTAGTGCTTCGGAGCTCCAGTTTGCACCATTCCCGCCACAAATCTTTTCGCCATTTATTTGCACTGGTGTTGAAGGTAATTTCGGATGAATTCAGCACGTCTCTCCTTCGTTTTAATTCCGTTTTATTCGATCTTGGAATAATGTTTACGATTCAAACGGACGGATGCCGTCAAATTTTACGATCATGTCCAATTTCGATTGTTTACAGAGTCATCAATCAAACAATTTATGTAAACATTTGACGTTTTCGACCAATTGTTCGGCGTAAACTTTAACCCCGTATTTTATTAATGAAAATATTTTTCCAATTGATTAAATTGGCGCTCGCTTATCTGATTGAAAGGCGGATGAATAGGCTAATACGGAGTAATGGAAGTGGGTTATGTACAAAGCACCTGGAAGGTACAAAAGTTACCCTTGTGCCCACGGATGGGGTGGGTACACCAACAAATGAAATCATTGTACGTGAATGCTTTTGTGATGGAACCCCACGCAGTTTCCAATCTAGAGTAATGCCGGCATGTGTGTGCGTAAGCCATTATTATTATCAGTTTTCGTGTTTGAACTCGGTGGAGACGTGCGAGCTTTTGCCAAAATTGATTGGAGGATTATCGCCACAATTCGTCACACGGGGATATGATGTATTTCGAGTGTTTGCCGCTGTGGGCTCGAATGAAGAAGTTACTATTTTGCAGGATGCGATAATTCAATGTTATTTTGAATAATATTCTAAATGTAATATTTTTTTCTTTTTCCAGGTGAGACTCCTTTATATGATGATGTACATACATCTATCTGCTGAAGTACAAACTCTACGGTAAATATATCGTTTTTATAATCTAGGAAGGTTAACTTCGATTACTTTTGTTGAATTTGTATCCAAAGAATTTGAGGATTAATACCGCAAAGCTCCTCCAAGTCTAACTTGTTAATTTTTTAAACTTCCATGAGACTCGAAGCAACCGCATGTATTAATAATATCTAAACATTTAATCTTCGTCTAGTTCTCTAACACGTATTAGAAAATCGAGAAACTAACTAGAGCGGTTGCTGCGGTTTTTTTAATGCTAAACTTTACTTAAGAGCAAAATAAACTAAACAGAATCCATCAAAGCTTAAAATTAACGATAGAATTATGATTATCAAGTTAATTGATACTGATTTTGGAGAGCATTGGATAAATAACCCTATGGCTTTTTCAAATAATGCAGATCTACTGAGGAATCTCCCAAAATAAATCATTAAAAAAGAATCCAGATTTCAGTATAACAATTATTGCATTATATACTCACAAAAATTAAGTATTAAAAATGTATATAGTTAACCCTCCTATAACGAAGAAATCGGGTCTAGATTGTTATAGAAAACCGCGGCATAGCCGAGAGCGTTATAGGAGGGTTTACTGTATACATTTCATCTCTTTTGAGATTTAAAAAGAATAATAAAAATGCTAACATTTCATTATACTGACGTTAATACGTACATTAAAAATTTAATAAAATAAAAAAAACATACTAAACGTTAATATGCCGTATATAAAATATGGCATAGACATATTCTTTTAATAAAATACAACAGTTTATTGCTAAAAAGTCCGTTTTATTACATGTTATATGTATTTTACATATGCATTGGACATAAAATAACCGTAAAAGCACAAAATATCGAGTTCCATATCAGTGAATATTTCCATATCAGTAAGCAACGTTATGGATTTAGGAGTATGGCGGAAGAAAAAGGGTTCAAAGATCGCTGTTGCAATGTTATTTATTTTGAACGTCTTTGTTTACAGCTGATCAGATGAGTTTCAGTCAAAATTCATGTTTTTTCCCCGCAAAACTACTTTATATCAGTGCCATCAATAAATAATATAATAAATACTTTTTGTTAAAATTATCTACTGAATTCGCAGAATAATATTTCAATACAGTTATAACGAGAGCTATATATAAATAATGTATTCGAATTTTTTTCATGGATATTAATAATACGTATGTATATTGATTTCCATTGAATAGAAGAATAATATATTTTTTGTTGACGTACAATATTTGTGCGCATACATATATGTGCGTAGGTGATATCAAAACGATTCCTTTTTATATAAATAGACTTTTTCTTGTATGTGATACAAAAGAAAAGGTTTGCGAGGTGCCTTTTTTGTGCGAATCGTCGCTTTCCCAGCGCCGGAAGTTCCTCGGAAAACTGTTATATACGTATATTCTCGAATAAAAAAATCGTTTTTATTCTATATGTTTATAAATCATGGCGATAAATAATAATATGGTGTGTGAATTAAATTCGGGTCGCTCGCTGTGGCACCTATTGTAGTCGATTTGATAACAGGGAGCAATATCGAAACAAAACAATCTGCATTGCGAATCGACAATAAATTAGTTCTAATTAAACGTTCGCTATCTCATTGTTAATGTGTATCTTCATCTCTCGATTTACACGGTAGATAAGTGTATTAAGAACGCGGTATGTTTATTAAAGTTATTTAACCTAGCCGTGTCGATGGCGTCTATTTTGGAACCCGAGTTTTTGATCTCTTTTAATATATCAATAAATCCTACAAGTTACAAACTTCTTGTATTTGACTAAAAAAGTCTAAAGATAAATAATCATCACTTTTTATTGTTTCAATATTTTTGACAATATAATCCCGCACTCTTTTTATGTTCTGAAAACACGTGAGTTAACTAAAAACCCAATAAAACTTTATGGACGCGAGGACCCAAGCCGTCTTGGTATGCGGTTTTTTGTAAAGAGTTTCCCTCTCTTTGGTCATTGCTGGCATTGGACGTACATCTTCTACCCTGTTGGTATCGGATTTTACCCTCTCGACTGTGTTCAGGCAAGTAGGAGGGGGTTTGTCTCGGTATTCGTTTATTCTCTTCTCTAAGACGTTATCCGCTTATAACGAGTGACAAGTAGCGATCGACCACACACACACACTTGTATAGATATACCCAGGCATACATATGCACATCTGCCCAAAACGAGTCTCGAGTAGCAAGTCGCAAGCGATTATTAGCCCGGTCGAGCAATAGCGATTCTTTTATTATGGGAAAGACCTTCACGGAGAGGGGTCTCCTAAAAAGAAGTAAGAGGGATACTGGCTCTGTGGTGAGAAATCCGTTAGAGACCAGATTTGTTTATGCACATAATGATATGTGTACACATACATGTACATATTCTTTCAAAGCTGCACTATTTTGTTATGTATTTATCAAAGTTTACTTGGGTTTTTAATCGACTTCATGCAGGATTATGTTGACTATAATATAAAAGATTGTTTATAATCTCTAACGGATTAACGGACTCTAAGAGTATTCCCTGGAGTATCTAATCCCGATACTTTTGCTCCTTTTCCTTCTTTTTAGGGGACCCCTCTCTGAGGAGGTATTTCTCTTGATAAAAGGATTTTTATTTCGCGACAGGGTTAATAATCACTTGCGACTTACCGAGGCAAACCCCTTACCACTTGCCTGGACACGGTCGGGAGAGTAAAATCCGATAAAAACAGGGTAAAGTATATACGTCCAATGCCAGGAATGACCAAGAGAGGGAAACTTTTTATAAAAAAACCGCATACCAAGACGGCTTGCGTCCCCGGGGTATGGACACGAAAGAGGAGCCCTCACGTCACGTTTGAGACTCCTTTGGCCTCGACTGCCCATACACTCAGCAAGTAGGTGTCTCGTGGCTGGCAAATGATGATAATGATGATGACCTTTATTTGCGAAAAAAAAATAAAAACAGCAAATATGCGTTTGTACGCGATGTTTTTTATTGCTCTGTGACGGATACGAGCGAGAAAAAACATGTGCGAGTGATACCACAAGCGACCAGCCGGGAGCGTACCTCAGTCGCGGCGGGACATCGCCGAGTTCAATTGCGTGTCATATTGATTAGTAAAAAAAAACATAAATACCTACCAAATCGTGAATAATTATTTTTTATTTTTAGAATAAGCCATTTTTTAGCATTTTTGGTCAGATATTGATAAAGATCTACTATTTTCATACATTAATTTCATATAAAATATACCCCATCGGGCAAACCCATTGGTTTCAAGTCGCCGTGACGGTTAATATGTCTATAAAAAATATATACGAGTTATAGAGAAATATTTTTTTTTTGATTGAAAATCAATTAACTTTTTCTATAAACAATTATCCAGGGACTGGTTTTATTTCAATAAAATCCGATATCGAGGATTATCCTCGATTCTTCTTTAATTCCCTGAAAATCTCTTGTATTCTACAGCCAAGCGAGCTTCTAAAGCTCCAATCCATTTTCGTGCATTATCAAAGGAATTATTTTTTAAGTGTAATAAAAAGTATTTAGTATAATAATCGTGCAAAACTGAAATGTTTACGTGTAGCACTTGAAATATGAATGCATTTTATGCATTATGTAGCATTTACACCGGCTCGTATTGCGGATGGCACCGTATTCGCCGCAGATACGCGTAACATTAATAACTTTATAAAAAGTAATGATACCCCGTCAATTATTCAAATGGCGGTCGTCGTTTTGAAAAATGGCGCCATTGTTGAACCGCCTGTGTTGAAATTATTACGGAATCAAGTTAAACGGCGCTCATTTCCATAACACGAGTGTGTAAAAAGCTCGTAAAGAGGAGGCGGCTTATTACGCCGAGAAAGGTTTTACGACGAATTACCCGACGAGGCTGTTCCCCGTCTAGGGATAAACCCTTTCGGTGATCGCAAACGCCCACTATGTTATTTTTTTTTTCGATATACGACAAGACTTACGGCGAAAGTGGTCGTTTGTGTGGCCGCCGCGTGATTGTCGTCGCTGTAAATCCCAAGTTACGCGCATTCGATTTGCATCTTTTGACTATAGGAGACCACAAAGATCATTTATTTGATGCTTAGCGCCATTGTAGAAGCTTGACCCAATAGTTTTTGAAATATGGGACAAAACGTGTCGTCTACGTCGGATGAACACACTAATTTATTAAAGGAATGATTACTTAATCAATAAGACAATATAGTGTGGAGATCTAGAGGCTGGCAGATGAAAATTAAAGACCTTTCAGATTTGGTATTGAAGACAGATGCTTAGAGTGGACAGTCAAACGATGCAATACGCAACATCTCAAAACCTTCCAGACTGGTTCTATATACATTCCGATACAAATTAGAAAAACTCATCTTAATAATCCACTACTACTTTTCGCGCCAATTTTTTAATTAAAACAAAATTACACGTTACCAATAAATTTATATGTTCTCTAACCGGTGTCTCATCAGAACTAATATGCTATGAGAAAGAAAACCCTAAAATAGGGTCAATAATCGATTTATTTTTTATAATTTTGCTTCCTCTTTATCCTTACTAGGGAACGTCTTCTTTGGAAAACTCCTTACCACGATGAAAGGATTGCTATAACGCAACAAGATTAATGCAAGCTATGACTTGTCATGCCAAAGCCCCTAGAGAAGAGGAAATCGTATACCGAGACAACCCCCCTCTCACTTGCCTGGACACAGTAAGAAGGATAAAATCCGATACCACCAAAGGTAGAAGATACACGTCCAATGCCTGCAATGGCCAAGAGAAGGAAACTTCTTTATAAAAACCGCATACCAAGTCGGTTTGGGTCACCGCGGTATGGGCTACCACTCCGACTACCATTCGAGAGTTCTGGGAAGTACTCTCAGTATAAGTTAAATTGTCTAAATTATTATTTCTAATGTTGTTACACTTATTTTAATGTTGGGTGTCGAAAAGGTTTCACACGTTTTAGTAAATTACACGAAGTTTTACTAGTGGAAAAAATGAAAAATGTTGAAAGAATAAAACTAACACCATACAAACATGTAAAAATGATTAAAATAAGGATATTTTGAGCAGGGCTTCGAACCAGAGCTGAACCGAAACCAACTGTTATATTTTTTAAATGAACACTGGAACCGAACCGATATATTTTTTTAAATTAAACAGGAACAAAAAAAATCGAGGCTCCAATTTTGGGTTTTTTTTTATCAAATATCCTGTTATTTTATTTTTATTATGTACTTGTAATTAGAATTGTCAATGTTATAATACTGGGTTTTCTTAAAAAAAATATTACCAGTTTTCGTTAATCTTAATGATTTTATTAAACGATGCTTTTTTTAATAAATACTAAATTAATTTGATAATGTATAATACTTTGAATAAAAAAAACAGCAGCCTCTTTATATTAGTACAAGTTATTATAATTTTTAATCAGTGTTTAAAATAACCGTCAGTAATAATAATTTTTAAAAGAATTTCTCATATTCATGGTAAAATCCGCGAGGAATTCGCTACTGTAATTATGTTATTTTTAACGGTTTATTTTCTCGCTAAAAATATTTTAATTTTCTCAAGGATCCGCTTGATATTACTTTTGGGGCATATCACGGGGTATATGTGTCAGAAAATTAATGAAATTTACTAAAGCATGTAGATATTTTATAGGGCACAGTGGAATACATTGAATTGTGATACATTTATCCAAAAAAAAAACAATGAACCAACGCAGGAAGTAATTAGTATAACAAATTCGACGACGAGTTTTCAACTTTCAACTTCATCAATATTAATTTCCCCAGAGGCGTACAACAAAAAAAAATCCGGAATATTTGCGGAAACTTGTACGAAACTGGCCGAGTGAAAAGTTGTAATATCTTAAGATTTTTTTTTCACCCCCAGAAGAAGGGGAATTAGTTGGTAAGGACAGATCATCTGCAAGGCATAATTTCCATTATCATTTCTTGTTCGTCGACATTAATTACATCCGGAAAGTTGGGGTCCCCGAGGCGCCATGGGAACCGGAGACAACGTCACTCAGAAAGTGCCAAGTTTCGGCGAGATTTATGGCGAGACAGTCGTTATCGCGGTTATTACACCATGTAAATGTGGCCATTGTAAAACAGATTCTTGGTTCAAATGTGACCGGGTCAGACCTGATATATGGCGGTATCGTCCTGTCTCGTTTCCGGGACAATCCGGTACACAGGAGATGGGAGACTGTGTATATAGAATCGTAAATTTATCGCATGGTTATGAAATACTGAAACTTGACCCACAAGCTGGATGTGTCTAAGTAACGAGATGCTTAGGGACAACGTGTATATTAATCGTTGGACCGAAATAGGACAACGTTTGTTACAGAAGATATTCATCATTGTTATGGCCAAAGAAGCTATTCCCTATACTGTAAAAAATCTTAATATAGCACATATCAATAAAATATTTTTTATTTTACATCTGAATATATCAAAAGTATTACATTCCAGACTAATGCATCTCTTATGTAAATTATAATAAATTTAATGTATTTCTATTTAGGTTTTATGTTCAATTAACTCTTCTTTATGGTTTTAAAATAATGATATTTACAATTTTCAGACATTTCATATAAAAATCAAAGTATTTTTTTTATTATAATATTTTAGGGAATACATTATTTAAATTAGGGATAACATGAACACAGTAATTATTATTGAAATTCATTATTTTAACGTTCTACACGATGTGAGATTATAAAACGATAACCTGAAAAAACGGATGGTGGTCGGGAACGTTAACAAAAAGTTTATACAAAACATATTTTAACCTAGTCATGTTGATGGGGTCAATTGTTCAATTGTCAATTGTCAGCAATTGCGAAAAAACATCAATATTCGTTGAGGTTGCTACGTGCGCGATGTTTTTTCTCGCTCGCATCCAGTGCGATGTGGGGACACGTTCTGTAAGAGCTCAGTCTGCGGCCAGACGTCCCCGAGAGCGTTGTCATTTACGCGTCATGTTTCAAATATCTATCAAATTATGAAGCATATCATAAAACTATTTTTATTCTTCGAATAATCTATTTCTTGAAAAGCTTGGGGTATCTAAGATGGGGTATCTCAGACAACATGGTTGTTTTCAAGCAATTCGCAGTACGAATCAAGCAGCTTTTTGTTATCGTACGAATGATCATTGTGTGATTTAAAATTATCCAATAAAATTAATACCTCTTAGAGGATTTTATCTGGGCTCCTCTCCTGTGCTAACTTCTATCTTATCTGAAACAAACGATTACTGAACAAATTGAATTTAAAGATGCAAAGGGAATGACTTTCTAACACTAAAATTCACAGACACGGACAGTGTTATAAAGAATTTACTGAATTCATAGTTTTTGTCGGACACCTATTCGACTACTAACTTAACTCAGTCGCGGTTAACTATATTATCTAAATAATATGCATGTTAGCTACAAGCCATAACACTGGCTACTAGTTCTAGTTAACAGTTATATAGATTACCGCTACTACTATTATAAATTTCATGCTTTATTCCCTCCATTTATTCCGGTTATAGCTCAAAGTTTCTTTTTGACTGCAGCTGTTTGGGGTTTTCGATCCTACATCTGTCTGTGTATTAGTGTTAGGAAGTAGTTGGTCCGAGTTGGGTTACAGTTGCCGAGTTTCCCACGCCGCCTCCTTCCCCGATGGAGAAATTTAATTTCCTGCAATCTGCGGAGGAATGTCGCGTTAGCAGTTCTGCCGAAGAAAGTTTCCACCCCTAACTGGCCTCTTTATTGCATTTCACAGCCGAAAGCGTCGCGACGCCTCTCCAACTTTGCCGCGATAAATCGCCTTCCATGGCAGACGCCCGTTGTACCGGAAAATGCCCGCGCTGCCGTTTTTGTCGGATCAATTACAAAAAGAACGGGCGCCGATTAATTAGTTCCACGGGAAGTAACAAGTGGAGTAGAATTCCGTGCGTGCCTACAGCTCGACGTCTTAAATTAATTTTAATCCTCTGGAATGGGGGCAACTGATGGACTCGGATATTGTGTGCCGGGGGAATTGGACTTAGTTCATTGCAACGTGACTTAAATGTCGTATTTGGGTATCCTCGCGATGCTTATTATTTACAGACAGTGTCAGCATAGTGCTTTCGCATGACTTTCAACATTCTCCAGTCAGAACTTCAGGATATATTTAAAGTTGGAAAAAGTCCAATTAAATTTAAACCCCGAGATTATAGTAATTAAAAATATTTAATTAAATTTGTCTGATAATGAATCCTTAGCATTACAATATCAGACCATACCATAAGAAATCCATTATTTTTTTCTCCAAATTATAACTTTATTCTTAAAAGTGCTTACAAGTTTTATATTATTTTTTTATAAAAACTTTTTAGATGGTTTCAACTGAAAATACGAATCCAAATGGTTTTTGACCTCATCTACATTTTTTAAATTATTGTCTCTTAATGACTGCCCTATGTAGTATCTGCAAAATCACTCTTCTTCCATTATCACTCCTCTTGAAGTTTTTTGTTTGAGCGTGTCTAATTGTCGATAATACATTTCAGCAGTTATCATTTAGTCAGATTTAAGAAGTTCATAGTAAATAACTCCAGTCACATTCCACCAAACACACAAAAGTACCTTCTGAAGTGTTAATCCTGGCTTAGGCAGTGGAAGGGAGGTTTGTTTCGTAGAAACCATTGTTTTTCCCCTTTAAATTATCGTAAACGATCCATTTCTCGTCTCCAGTAAAATTTTGCGGAATAAAAGCTCATGTTCTATGTCTTGACAACAGTGATGCACCGACAACAGTAATGTACTGCCAACAGTGGTGCACTGTTATCAAGACATAGATGTGTTTTAGTGATATTTTTTTTATATTTTGAGCCGGTTTTGATTCAATTAAAGATCGCAGCATAATTTCAACAAAATTTGTGAGTTGTCTTAATTTATGGGGATCCTGTAATTTTCTGTCACCCGATTTAAAGCATCCAAACCATTTTTATGATGGGTTGTTAGAGTAAGACTCACTCCCTCGCCCGTGTTTCATTCAGATGACCCTGATGATTAACCATCAAATACTATCTCAGTCGCAGTTGACTACAGCACTATAATGGTTTATGATACTTGTTTTAATTGACGATTTTTAAAGATGTGGGGGTTGTTAGACTCTAATTTATCCCCTGGTTAGTATCATCAAAAATCATTCCGAAGATTATTCTATCCTAGTATTATCTGAGCTGAGTCGCGGTTTACTATGACACGGTTCTTTATAAAAGATGGGCTCTAACTAATTGTATACGACGATAGATAAAAAAATACGGATTTTTTTAGATATAATAAGATATAATTTAAAGATTATAAAAGTAGACCCATAAATATGAATAGTTCTCTACAAGTGGGGCTTAACCGGGAACCAAATTTTGATTCATTCGAATCCGCTGTTTTCCACAACATTAAGACAAAGCATATATTTTAATTAAATATAATGAATATTTATGCATGTACGCATGGGGTCCGTAATTAAAAGCTTATTAAAAGGGCCGACCCACAGGCGCACCAACCCCTTTTGTTCCAAAAGGGCTTTATTGAAAAAAAAACTAGTCCTCTCTCCAGTCTCGGACAAAGGGTCCCTCATTAATCTCCTCCCTCTATACACATTCTATACTGACTGACTGGGTGTGTATTATTATTTTTTGTTTATATTTTACTTCTTTTAAAGACAAGACTTATCCTTTAACGTTTTTGGTCCTGGCTCGCGGCGATGATTAATAACGGGCACAAATTTTTGACCATTACTTAAAAAAAAATACGGCTTTAAGCTAATAATAAATTAAGAGATTTCTGAATATAATACCAAACGTAGCTACACAGATAAGGGCGCTAAAACTGTTGTTATGGCTTAATTTTTTTATTCGCGTCTTACGAAATCCGTGCAATTAGAGTAATGCGTATATTTCCATATATATAAATTACGCGTATGTGTTAATAATATGAATGCCATTTAAAGATAACCACGTTCCCAAAGGTGGTTCATGAATATTCATGAGGTTCAATAGCAGTTCTATGTGTATACGTAAAAACTTTCATTAGGCGAATGGGTTTAAATACCTGCTATGCGGAAAAGTCTCTGAAGCTTTTCACGAATGCAAATTTATAATTTATTCCACTATCCACAAAACGTAATCCTAGACAAGTCGACAATTTAAATCGTCGCTTAGCTCTAAGGATCCTGTGGGGGCACGGCACGACCCATTAGTGACTGGGTCACAAAGAAATGAATAAACAAACTTTCGAGCACAACTCCGCACAAATATAAACATGTTTTCGCGAAATAAGTCGTATGAAGCTTAGCGGAAAATAAATTGATTGCCCATCAATTTCTTATATTTAATTTGATATTTTTTTTGGCGTAATCGTAATCTGAGGTTTCTGCGCGTAATCCGATTACGAGCGCAATACGAACCGGCGTCCGATTAATCCTATTAATATATACACATAAAACCGGATTTAAACCGATATCATATTATATTCGGGTATATTTCAAATTAAAAGCTCGTGTTAATCGAAGCTTACGCGGCGCAGAGACGGATCGTGTCCCATGGGATCCTCTTGCATTGCCACACGGTGCAGAACAAACATTTGCAGAGTTCAAATGGACCGCCACTTGAACACTCCAACACATTTCAATTGAACAATTTACGGGATGAATGAGAGATATGCTTTTCAATTCCCATTTCCCGGTGGTCCGGGTACTCCAACACGGGCCAAATTGGATTGGATCGACTAATCGCGACTGTTTAACAGCTGTACGCAAAGGCCAATCCGGCTAATGGATGCGTGGTACACAGTGTTAAATGCGTCTAAGTGCTTACATTAACTGTTTAATTGTCAATCTGCTACATACTTCAATTTTTTATGGCGTTCGTGAATTTTCTCACATGTCAAATGCTTGTTTTTCTTGTCTCATATCTTAAATTTTGCCTGAATGTGTGAAGAGCGCATATTTATTAATACAATTGCAGTTCAATCAATATCAGGATTGAGATCGAAAGTATGCTATTGACAAAATCTCTTTTGACTGACTCTTCTTGATGGTCTGACTCCGAACTCTGATGTTTTCAAGGCATGAAAGTTACTGGTAGCGAACAATAACCTACTGGATGCGTTGAGATATCGAAGAATGTTTAAGATTTCATGGACGAAACACGTCAAAAATAGAATTGGACACATCATTCATGGACCAAAGTATCGCCATCTGCAGACCATTAGGAAAGAAATTATAGAGAAAGACTAAGACCAGTAAACTCCTTTCGTTCGAAAACAGACAAGGCACATGAAGCAGATGTATTAGGGGTACCCATAAGGAATGTCGTTCAAATCATCCATGCCCTTCTTGTAAAACTCTGCGGGTTTTGACTGAAAATAAATCTAAAAGGGCTGTATTCACCACTTCTAAGGAATTGAAATTCTGATCTCTTAGAAATGTTCCATAGAACGAAATAAGTAAAAATCAGATGGTGCGAGATGCGGCGAGTATGAAGGATGCAACAGGGTAACCCGTCCAAGAACCTGAATTTTTTCACACGTCAAATTCGCAACATGAGGTCGCGCGTGAATGCGCGTGACCCAAACACCTTCTTTTTAAATCTTTCCCAACTTCTTTAGAATCCGCTGAGTACTGGACCAGGATATAGCGATCTTTTTCAATTTATAACGCGTCCTTCCTGCCTGAAAGACTGAAGGAGACTATTTTAAAGATGGCGCATCGAAAAAACGACTTTACTAATGGATATCCCTAATATTTTCCATTATTTCGTTATTTTTTTCGGTTACGGTTCAATTAAAAAATATTTCGGTTAATTTTGGTTTTCGACTCAGCTCCGATTGAGTATTTTATAGTTTTAGTTGAACCTTGGGTATATATTTATTTTATTTAAAAAAGATAAAAGTTAATTAAAAATTGAATTGCATTTCTTATTGATTGTCAAAACATATGTTTAAATTTGAGATAGACACGTGTCTCGATTAACTGCGAATATATCGAAAACCGCCCATGAGTTTATCAATACTCTATTTTTAGTAAATTATTTATGGGTCATTTTATGCGAATTTTGAGAAAAAATATCACAAGCTTTATTTCTTTGATTGATGTAAAATCGTTTCCGAATTGAATTCGGATCGGGATAAATATTCATTACGGAATGAGCATTGACCTAATTTTTGCGCTGATGAGTCGAAAAATATTTGAGGGATATCCATTTCGATTAGAACGCTAATGACTAACGCGTGTGAGAGTAATCAATGGTTAACGGTTTTTTCAAATTCGTTTTTTCGATATGTGTGTAAATATAATATATTAACGCGCGTCTTTAAACATGTACTAAAATGTAACCGATATTTTTTCTAGCTCGCATCCGGTACAATGTGTCGAGTGGGAGTGAAACGAACGAGTGACGCAATATAATCCATTTTTTTTTAAATGACAAAATATTTATGAAGCATGCATTAACATCTCAACTTTTCATGGGGCTCTGAGATACCCCCTTCGGACCATACGATTGCTATCGAGCCGCCGTGAAGGATGGGTTAAATAAAGAAAGTTATAAAAACACTAAATGGTACACTGGTTTCTGTGGTATTTTGACAATGGTAGTTTCAGCAAAATGAATACATAGCTCAACTATCTATAAAATGCTTGATACGAGATTTTAGATTCTTTCTATAGTAGAGGATTACGACAGCTTAAAGGGATTGTATTAGTGCGAACTAACAACGGATTCTAGTATCCTTTTAACAATTCTTTGAATTGCCGAATTTAAATATATGGGTATAATATATCGTGTCAGCATCATGGAAAAATACTGCATTATAATTAACTTTAAAAAAATTATAAGAGGTATTTATCGAAATTTTATTCAATCTTTCGAAGGCCGCTCCGAGAGTCTCCTCGAAATTCCAGAGGTGTCCTCGAACGTAATGTCCTCAATTTATATTCTTCGAAAAAAATAAACCGTTGACACTAAACAGAGGCGCTGTAATTTGAGCGTTTTTTTTATTTTCGAAGCTTTTTTTCGGCTGATTGGTTCTTCTAGGTAGCGTAATGGCTCTGAGGTGAGCGTAACGATAGATACTAACGATCCCTTCGATTATTGGCCCGGGTACAAAGGAGCGGTTCGCGGGCTGATTTACGACCCTTGCCTCGTAGGAAACGCCCTTAGTCGTAAATCACCCTACATCGATATTGAAAAAAAGAAGTAAAGCAGTGAGGGGGTGACCTTCTGTACCGCAACCGAAGTCGAATTTATATGCGCGGAGCTAATTCAACATGTCACAATAGATCACACACAGATTTGTTTGATTAAATTAAGCTGCTTACATCCACACATAGACTTAAACTCCCTGACTAATCACTAAATCCGATTACTAACGTCGCGGGATAAACTGATTATTGTTTACGTACATCTCGGCAGACATACGGAGACGAAATATTTTGATCTGTCTATGAAAACATTTCCATAATCCCTCTTTTCACGAAATTAATGTGTCTCGCTTCGTTGTTGTATTCAATCTCGACATACTTGCGACTTTTCATATTTCATATATTTTTTTTCTTAAATAAAGTATAATAAATATTCTCGTTATATCTAATTTTTTTTTCATCCTGACTTTAATATCTACAAGTTTTTTCTTTAAAAATACGATTTCTCTCGCGCCTGTTATTTACGTTCTCACTTCCACCATTTATTTACCCTCATTATAAATTCGCAGAGAAGAGGATTTGAAAACTCTGCAGCAATAATTTCAGTTTAAATGTAAATATTTTGTTTTGGCAAAAGTTGGTCGAGATAAGGCCTACGCAATAAGATTGATAAGGCTTGCATAATTTTGTGTCCGCAAAGTATTAATGGAATTGTTCTTCTTTGGATGCAATCAGATGCTATGAAAATATTTATATTTTTGTTGTTTTATTATTTAAATTACGCAATTAATTATGTAATTATTTAAATTACACATTATAAAATAAATTATACATCGTACGTCTTATCCGTAACCCGTATAAGAACAACACTGTAATAGGAGGAGTATATTTTGAGAAAAGCCCTGGAAAACTGGGAAGGCGGATTTAAAATAGCAGGCATAAAAAACAAATCTAAGATATGCTGACGATACGACATCGAAAGCCACAAATGAAGAAGAAATTGCCGATCTGCTTAAAAGAATTGTCTGCGAAAGTAAAGAAACTAAGAAAATCTATATTAATAAAACAAAGTTGATGATAATCGACAGAAGTAATCAGCTATCCATATCTCTTTCTCTTCCGGATCTAGAGAGGCTTGAAGAATTTATATATTTGGATCACTACTTACGAGTAACGGAAATTGTGAGCCAGAGATAAGAAGGCGAATAGAGATGGTTAAAAATGCGAGAATCGACAATTTGAAAAAGCAGGGGGATATTCAAAAAGATAAAAAAACGTATGGCGCAGAGTCTGGCATTCTCAATTATTATTTACGGCGTAGAAACCTGGACCATAGGGGAGAACACGAGGAATAAAATTGACGCCATTGAAATATGGTGCAGGCGACGCCTGCTGAGAATATCATGGACCGCTAAACGCACAAACATGTCTGTCTTAAAAGAAAAGGGGAACGAAAAAGACGACCGACTTTCAACAACATATCTCAAAAGGATTCTGCGATATTTCGGGTATCTCGCTAGAAGAAACTTAAGCCTCGAGAAGCTCGTCGTGCTTGGAAACGTACAAGGCCGCAGGGGAAGAGGCAGGGCGCTCCTCAGCCGCTGGTGCGACTAAGTAAAGACTGTCGCGAGCTCCACCGTAGTAACTGCGATTCGAGATGCGGACTGCAGAGAATCCCGGAGAGTCAAAACCAAGAAAATTCGGAATAGGAATGGTCACGACCCTCAGACGCGACTATATATTATTTGTAATCTGTACATCTGTTTAATTTTTTTTAATCAATGTTTAAAAAGTCTACACTTTGACGAACAATCTGAGATTCCGTCAGATTAGATACTCGAAATAATTACAAATATCAGACTCACCGGATCCAGTTATCCCAGCTAGGCTTTATTCCTACCTTGGGGTCGTTATAAGCTCTCCTTCACTAGCAATATTCTATGCAAATAATTTATACGTTAACTTGTGTTATGATTCCAACACTTTTATTATGTAACTGTCAGAACTACATCTGCATGTAAATGCTCACTCCAAGAAGCTCATCTCCAATAAACTCATATCACACTTCACGATAGCCACTTGCTTCGAATCTTCTTGATTTTGTCTTTCCCGGATTCTCTACATTCTGCATCCCGCATCGCAGCTACTACGATGGAGCCTGTGGCGGGATTTACTTGGTCGCTCCAGCAGCTGGGTGGACGCCCTGACCCCTCCCCTGCATCCTTGTACGTTTCCAAACGCGACGAGCTTCTCCAGGCTATCGTTCCTTCTGGCGAGATGCCTAAAGTATCGAAGAATCCTTTTGAGACATATGGAAGAAGTCGGTCTTCTCTGTCGTTCCCCATTTCTTTTAGGACAGACACGTATTTGCGGTATTCTCAGCAGACGTCGCCAGTACCTCATTTCAAAGGCGTCGAAGATTCTATCTAATCTACGAGTTACTCATAGCAAGCCTTGGTTAAGATTGAGTATGAACACGTTACAAAAAAAATATAAAGTTGAAAGAATTAGATAAACTCGAAGATTTACAAAAAAAAATGTGCTAAAAGACATGGTTGCAGCTTTAACCTAAATCACCGATAGATCAGTGTACTCCATCTTATTTAATAAGCACTTGCCTCTTAATATGAAGCAAAAAAACATACAAACCTCTTTTATACATACCGTCTTTGTTTTGTTTTTTTTTTATAATTTTCGACTTATAAAGAAGTTGGCAAATCAGATCCTTGTTAAAATGGAAAATGTTAAAAGAATATTTGACCAAAAACAACACAGTTATAATGTCTCAGCTTCCTCCGAATTTTACATACTGTTAAGGATGCAAAAAAAGAAGAACGACGTTTTTCCATCATTGTAGATATACAATTCCACGTATTTATTTATTTAAATACGATCGATGGATGGCATACCAATAATTCCAAACTTCACAACACTCTCCCATATAAAGATTCGATAAAGATTCTAAAGATGCAAGGAGAATGAGTCTCTCACACTTACATTCCCTGCAATGTCATAAATAATTCCCAGAATTCATGGAATAACCTATCCGGGTTAACGTACATTATTAAACTGATATGTTACCTACAGGTAATGAGTCTCGTCATAAAGAATTCCCTGAATTCATAGTTTTCGTCGGAGAATTAACCTATCATATTAGTTTATTATCTTAATAGTATGTATGTTACCTACAAGCCATAACATTCGTTTGTCAAACCTGGTATGTTTATTGATTTTTAATCTGCGCTCTATGTATCTTAGAAATACCCACGCGTATTTATTTCCGCGGCCTAATTATGAATTAGCAATAGCCAAAATTCAACATTGCGTATTTGTTGTCTACCTGGATGATTTACCTTTTATTGTTTGTTCCCACGTGTTTTCGCGTACATCTCCGCCCTGGGATTTGTACAAAAATAAATATGGCCCTTTTTTATTCGGCAGCGGCCGTAGACGTACACGGCCCCTTTGGCCCCTACACTTATTCATTTTGAAATGTTGTGTTGTTGGCACTCGTATCAATCAATATCACGGCCAGTATCTTTATTGGGTTACGTAGTTACATCCCTCCTCTCTGGTTGCCTCGCCGGGCTATTTGTCAAAACCCTTATTGGTTGTCAGCCCGCGGCCTGGATGGGGTCACTAACCTTTTTTTAGACTTCCCGAATATGATATATGGTGGGTCATGGTGAAGTCGTTAGTATGCTTGCCACCAACAGTGTGTAATACATGCTCGGGTTGACCCTGTTCGTTCGACGTCATAATTTTGAAATAATTCCCAAGTTTATCTTTATTTCGGAAAAATGGAACGTCCATCACGGTTGAAGAGAAAGTTTGTCCAGGGTTCCAAAGTAGTTATCTACATGGACTTTCCAGAGAGAAAGAGAGCCATCAACCCTGATTACCACCGTTCGATCTTTCTCAAGTTTCAAAAGTAAATATACGAAGGTTTTCGTTGTATTTATCTACATTGATTCGGTTATCGTACGGTGGATGTATCTTTTTAGTATGTCGTAGCAGACGTTTCAGTATATCCTTGGCGCTTTCAGTCGTCAAACCTTTATCACCTGTATCCCTTTCTTCCGCCGTGTATGTACATCCTCGGGGAACGTTTCCGACGGACACACGTGTATTTAAAACCGTTTTTTACGATTATTATCCCGGATATTTTTTTTTCTTCTTATTTAACCTAAGCCATAAAACAGACGTTTAAAAAAATGAACCCGTATTTATTGTCGGAAAAGCAAACTTCGATTTTCTGTCCGGAGCCTTGATGGACGATCCAACTTCCTCGTGGCTGATTTTCCTCTTTTTTCCCCCCCATCCGCTTCTCTCGTACGCGCACTCCAAATAATTTATACTTAGTCATCTAAAATTAATAACGAGCCAAAAATGTGGAGATTTTTTCCCAGCGCAACTCTAAATAAAATTTCAGAGACGTGTTATTAGTTCGATTTTTCAAGTGCCATTGTAATGATACGATATTTTATATGATTGATTGACGTTCTCCATCTCCAAATTGGGATTATTTCAACAGCTTTTTTTCTTGGCTCTCGTTTAATTTATTGAATAATCCCTTGCATCAAGTCGATACGCACGGTGATGGGTAACTATTAATTTTCTTTGATTGATGTAGTATGATACGTGTGGTTTGTATAATACTTTATCAATCTAGTAATGAAGACGTTGGAATATTTTTTATACGACCTTCGTTTTAGTCAGTTTTTATTTCTTCGATTTGGCATGCAGTTGAATGAAAAGATATTCGAATATCTGTTTGAACATTTTTGAAAATAAAATGATTGACACGAGATTAATGAGAGAGTGGATAATTAATCACTTGTCTATGATGAAAATGTTCATCATGAATTAGCACATTCACCACATCATTTTCTTTCATAATTTTTGTCATAGGATTTTACTTGACAAAACATGAAGATTGCAGTTTAGAGACATGAATTATTTCCAATTTTCATTGCCGAAGATTGTCTGAAAATCCGATAATATTTCACTTGCCTGAAGTTTCAGATTAAGTTTGTTCCTGTTTGCTAGATAGAGTTGATGTATGCTAGGCAACTCTTTCAGCAAAGTTAAATTCATAAATAAGTCAAAAGGAAAGCCACGCTTCGCTTAATTTCAATGAATTTAAATTTCATCGTAAATAAATTTCCTTAATAGCTTTCTATAAAAAAAATCAATTGAAAACTTTCGTAAACTTAGAAGCAAAAAGCTATCAATCCTGTCATTAAAACTTTAAAATTAAGGACAAATTTACCTTAATGCAGTATGAATATTTCTAGAACATATTGTGGCATTCATTGTAAATGTATGTAGTATTCTGTACACATTATACACGATTCATGAGTTTTTATATGCGATTTTCATTTGCGCGGTTTTTATTGGAGCGTATTTTTCGCAGATGTGCTTTTCACCGTCGAGGGCAGAGCAATAAAAAGGTACCGCCGGGTTCTGATCTACGATTATTACAACGGGATATCCAATCCCCCGGAGGATGTATTTCGATCAGAAGGAATTGCATCTGACCTAATTCTTCGGAGATTACTCCTCGGATAAAGTATTGCATCTAAGTTATTCAACAGACTGGCTATAACAAAATTAATCCGGCGACAGGCGAATTCTCACTCCATTGACGTGGATTTAATCCAATTCTGGTAATCATGCGGCGACACTGACATGACGTGACGATGGAATTTGCTGATAACGAGGAGTCTCATTCCACTTGGGTCCGGTCGCGATAACGTGTGTTGGTACAATGCAAAAAAATGTATAACCACACCGCCGGTTTGTATTTCTGCAGTTCAGCAAGTTGACAACTGATTGACAGGGTCGTAATTTATCTGATCATCTCTGAATCTGAATCTTGCCCCTGTCAGAAGCGGCCGGCTCTCGTCCAGATCCCCAGTGGCGATAGTGGAACTATTCAGAGCGCTCGGTTCGACGAAATTATTTACACGGACGCGTGTCACCGGGTCTCCAACCCCTGTCACCCAATTAAGGATTCAACACCTCCTCGACCCAGAAAGGGGCAAACATTTGACAATCTTGTTATCAGAATGCAGCTTTAGGGAAATGGCCTCCCTTCGTTCAGTATTCCATTAGCGGTTGCACCTTCCACCTGAAAACTCTCTGTCTGAATAAATTTCCACGGGGGCAAATGGCGTGACTCCCCGAGAAAATTCTTTCGCCCTTAAAACTTCGTATAAAAGGGGATTGTTATCGAAGAGTATATATATTTTCAGGTTACGCTTCAATTTTCAGGATAAGTGGCGAACAACTGTATTTGCATGCGACTAACGACCGAATCGGGATCGTGGCCAGAATCGTAACGTCATAATTTTCAACGTATAGTTTCATTTTGTCTCCGAATAAAATAAATAATTTTGTACCATCGTCAGGGTTAAGCTGTGACGTCAGCGTCGGATAATAATTTCGCCCGATAAATTTGGCGAGCTCCAACTAATTGCAACATTTAAGCTTACGACTTAATTGCGGCTAGCTGCAGACAGGCCATCTCACTATCTTTTCCCAATTAAAACCGCAAATGGTTCCGACAATTCGCCTTGGAATCTCACTTTAGTTGCAGATTATGCAAATTTGAGCGTCTCTACGTAGTACGTATATGTCCTATATCAGGAGACGACAACATTTTCGCAAAACGATGCATAATATTTTTAAAACAAATTTAAATCGCATGATAAAATGATAAATAATATGGGTATCATGTTATAATTTTGTGATAGTATATCACGTTTTTCTCTTAAAGTGTGCTCCATGGACCTGAATAGAAAGTAATCGAAAGGAGCAAGGTCTGGGGAATATGAAGGGTGTGCCAGAAACTCCCAGTGGGTCATTCTTGCTTTATAAGTCGATGACAATAACGATCTGCAGTAATAGTTTCCCCCGATTTTAATAATTCGTAATTATTCCTCTTACATCCCACCAAATACAGAAAAGAATTTTTCGGAGTGTTAAACCAGACTTAGGGCTCGGAACAGGAGTTTGATTCGAAGAAAATCATTGTCTTTTTCGACTTATGTTATCGTAAACGATCCACTTCTCATCTCCAGTTACAATTTGGCGTAAAAAGGATCAAATTTTTTGTCTCGACGACAAAGAATTGCATGTGTTTCTTTGCTCTTTTTCTTATCTTCGGATAGTAGAGCGCGGAGATCAAATTCCCATTCTATTTTTTTTTACAGAGGCGTTGCAAATGTGACTGCACAGATGACCCCACTCGACTAGAGATCTCTATAAGTCATCATGAAATTTAGAAGGTCGTCCAGATCCATGTACATTCTTTAGATTTCTATTTCCTATTCGGGAAATTTTCATTCGAAACCTTTGCAACTTAAATTGAGATCTACGTGCTCTCAGCTCTTCACCATAAATGCTTTAATACCGTTAGTGCCTTTGCGGGTATCACACTCTGACCGAAAAAAATCGCATATATTGTCTGATGTGTTCTCCGTTATTTTCTGGTTTCGACATTTTACCCTTAACAATATAAGTTTAATTACGCTTAAACAATGATAAACAATCATCAGTCAAGCCTTGCCACACAACACGTTCTGGTGGATAATGCAATGAAAAAGCACAAGTGAGCCTTTCATAAATGATTTTACAAATCTTACGTCTTCCACCATATTGGATTTCCTTTTGTTTACATCCGTCGAAACGATACGTGTTACCCATTTTTTTTTATGTAACACGGTGGTTCGCCATCTCTGTCAGTGGCGGATGGTGACTTTTAGAGGCCTGATGCTAATTACATTTCAGAGTATAATAGGAGGGAGGGAAGTCAGATGTCTAAGGTTATTTAAAAAATAATTCTTAGTGCCAAACATAAATATCAAAAGAAAAAATATATTATGCTATAAAACGAGGATGAGCAACCCACGGCCCGCAGGCCACATGCGGCCCGTCACACTTTCACGTGCGGCCCTTTAAAGATTTTGACTTTTAAAAATTCCTACAGTGTCTCATTGTACCCTAGAAGTAATCATTATGTTTTTACACATATATCTTTCGCCGTTTTTTTAACCGATCCGTCACGGCAACTCAAAACCAACGGCGCTGCCTGATGGGGTCATTTTTTTATGAAATTAATGTATGAAAATAGACCCCAGCATTTCAAGTCAAGATATTGATGAATTCTTTATTAATATCTGACATAAAATGCTAAAAAATGGATTATTCTATGAATAAAATATGTTGTTCATGATATGCTTCATAATTTGCTCGGTATTTTGGATTTTTTTTACTAATCATTATAACGCGCAAGTGACGTGCGAACTCGGCGATGTTCCGCCGCGACCCAGACACGCTCCCGGCTCATCGCATGTGGTTTCACCACACACTTGCACATGTTTTTTCTCACTCGCATCCGGTACGGAGAGATAAAAAACATGCCCCCGTGCTAATGAAAAAGCATATTGTTGTCAATGTCAATGATTATTTATGATATTTATTTTTTAGACTTTTTTAGACAAATACAAAAATTTTGTGACATGTAGGATTTATATCAAAAGAGCTATTCGAAAAAAATTAAGATCCCTTATAGATCCCATCGTCACGGCTATGTAAATAGTATTTCTATTAATCAGTGTTTTATTTCTGTATTTTTTATTTATTAATAACATATTTAAATTTGTAGCTGCAAAAGGTTTCTCATCCCTGCTATAAACTGTCTCCTACGTTTGAGCCTGGCATATTATCTAATTGCTTCTACATAAGTAATATGTCCATGTCATTTTCCATAGAATGAATGAATAAATAATTCAGTCTCTCATCTCTCATAGTCGAGCTGTTATCTTTTAAATGTTAGTTTAGAGAAAGCTAAGCATTCGATTTTATTTTAATTTATGGTTAATTTAATATATTCTTTGGGTTGGTGACATTTGTTTTTTAATCCACCGTAAAAAAGAAAATAAAACAAAATTCTATATAAAATAATTAGTAAGAGCCCAAAACAGGCCCACCATTGATCGGGGCCTCTTTGGGGCCTCCGATTGTCAGGGTCCTGATGCTCTAGCATCATAAGCATCTTTATAAATCCGCCACTGATCTCTGTCGTCGGCGCGATCGTCGCCTTTCACGATTGTAGGGGTTGATTTGTCCTGCGCCAAAATTCTACAGAGTAATTTTTTTTACCTATAAAAACCATAATTCAATTTATTTCGAATAATTGTTTTTATTTAGGTAATTCTACCTAAAAATCTTCTATTATGAGACCTACATTCATATTTTTTTACTTTTCAATAGCTTATTTATAAGTCTTTTGTATATTGAATACTATATTTATTTTTAATAAATCACATTAGAAAAAGGTCGTGCAAGAATGAGTAGAAGCACGATGAAAATTGTTATTTAAGTGGCTCTTTGATTCGAAAGTCCTAAACAAATATTAATACATATATATCGGATTTCTAGAAACATAATTTGATTTTTGTGAGCTTTATAAATAACAGTAGTATTGAAATATGTGTCTAGTGTTTCACAGCCATAACGAATGAATAAAATAAAAAATACCTAATGAAATATTTTTTTATGGCTCGATGGATTCAATGCGTTTCAATTTTAATTTTGAAAGAGCTTGTGGGTATGTCGTTCGTCACATAAAAATATTTTCGGAGACCTCCGTTCGAATGATTGCTCCGCGGCTCAATAAAAAGAGGAGCATAAATCCGCGGATATATCCGCGCCGCAAAAAACACTGTTCCTTATCATTCCCGTGTAATCTTAAGTATATCACGCCACAGGATATTTCGAGAACGTAGATTTTTTTATCCATGCGGATAAAATCCATTTTCT
Source organism: Philopotamus ludificatus (assembly GCA_022495035.1). Classification (NCBI taxonomy): domain Eukaryota; kingdom Metazoa; phylum Arthropoda; class Insecta; order Trichoptera; family Philopotamidae; genus Philopotamus; species Philopotamus ludificatus. The sequence goes on along the minus strand of JAGXCT010035881.1, from coordinate 11,296 downwards.
AGCAAGGAGCAAAGGCGGCCTCCTCGTCTGTAACACTATTTTATACAAAGACCCTGTTATACAGAAACGTTCTATTTTCCATAAAGCCTTCTAACATCGCAGCGAGCCCGCAAAATGTTACGTGTCGAATTTGCTTACAACGTACAGGGATTGTCAACCGTGGATTGCAAAATAAATATTTTTTTTAATCAATTGATTGACCGCGCCCATTTCCTCTCTGTTTGTCAGTGGGCGTGTCGTAAATCCTCGCTTCCGCATCCGCTCATCCGATAATAAGCCTTATTTCTGTGTATGGCGAGTATCAATTTCACTCGTGCGGTGACGTATTTTATATCGATATGTCAAAAAAATATGTCAAACACTCAATTGGTTTATTCGTTGATTTGTGGCGGAATAATATCCTCCATCGAGAGTTCATTCGATCAATTTGCCAATCTAGAATCTGGGCCACAATAATTGAATTATTTCGTTGATGTGACATTATTTTTCTACTTTTATTATTTTTGATATAGCGACGCATGTGTTCCTTGCGAAAACTTTTATGGCTTCCAGGATAGGGTTTATGCTAGTATGTATAACCCATACTATAAGTATTGTTGTGTGAGTTGTAATATATTTAAAATTATATGTTACAAAATTATATCGTGGTTATAATAATTATCATTTTGGGATATCTACCTGATCAAGTGTAGTTTTTAATCATAAAAAAACATATTTAGCGTTTAGAATATTCTCTTAGATGAAATAACTAACTAAATTCTAACTAAATTAATCCAGAAAAAATACGTACTTTTATGTATCTATCTATATATGCTTATATATATATATATCTAGTCTCTCATGGATTTCCGTATGCCCTGGGAAGGAAAACCCTAAACTCTTGACCGATAAATGGTCTAGTATCGATACTTTCGCTCCTCTACTTTTTAGAGGGGATCTTTCCCATGATGAAAGGATTGCTATTGCGCGACAGGGCATTAATAATCATTTGTGACTTGTTATAATCAGATAACGCCTAGAGAATATAATGACGAATACCGAGGCAAACTCCATCTTATTTGCCTGGACAGTCGGGAGGGTAAAATCTGATGCCAACAGTAGAAAAAGATACACGCCCAATGTCAGCAGTGGCCAAGGGAGGGAAAACTCTTTACAAAAAACCGCATACCAAAACGACTTGGACTTCCGCGGTATGGAAACCAAAGAGGATCCTTTCCCTCTTATCTACTACACGAGTCCTCGGAATACATTCGTTTTGGAGTAAATCCAAATTGATATTGGTCCAATTTGCACGCAATCTTTGGTATACGACCTTTGTTTGGAATACATCTATGATCGACTGAATTTCAGAAATTAATCTCTTTTAATTAATAATTTAAATCAATTTAATTAATGGCAAAGAAGCAATGTCGAATTTGTCATTAACCTAGCCGTGCCGATGGGATTTGGGACTATTTGGGATTTGGAGCCTATGAACTATATAAATAATTGACTTTATTGTCCGCAATTGCGAATAAAATAAAAACAACACTATTCGCTTCTGTACCTATAGGCGCGATTTTTTTTTCTCGCTCGCATCCTTAACGATGTACCAAATGCGAGTGAAACGTGTACTAGTGACACGTTCCACGAGAATTTGGCGGTCGTCTAAGGTGGCATGTCCTCAGTATGCGGTGGGACATTGTCGAGTGCGCGTCATATTTATTAGTTTAAATATCCAAAATATCGACCAAATTATGAAGCATATCATAAATAACTATTTAACTTGACTTGAAATCCTTGGGTCTATTTTCCCTCATAAAAAAACCCCCTTCAGATAAACGCGGTCGCTTTCGAGCTACTGTGACGGATCGGTTAGAAGAGCAGAATCAGTAAAATATGTTATTAATAAAAAAAAAGATACATAAATATCAATTTTGCAAAAGTAGTGCATAAAAAGATGCTGTTGAAAAAATCTCAGCTAATATTTTAATAACAGGAAACCCTCCTATAACACGGTATCAAATAACATGGTTCCGCTGTAACACACAAAAATAGAATTATTTTTTTGATATTGATCAAGATTTTCTCAATACTAAAATGCTGGGAATATATTTCTGGATTTTTTATAGTAAGTTTATTTTGTTAATAAAGAGATAATTTGAGTTCAACACTCAGTGTTTGTATTATCATAAGTTTCTTACATGCGGCGCGCGCAACCTTTTTAAATTTGTAGCTGGCCCGTTGTAAAAAAGGTTGCTCACCCTTGATTTAAAATACGCGAATGAAAAAATTATGGATGTATTGATTTCGTTCAGTTTACAATATATGATTAAAAAGCCCTTTCCCAAAAATTTGAATGGGTGTCTTGGCCTCTATAACACGGACTTTTATAACGTTTTTTCTAATAATTCTTGTTTGCGAAAGAAGAAAATGTCAATATCACAGGGTTTAATAATTCATTAAACAATTGATTTGTGTTGTTTTATTAAATAGTATAGATATAAATCAGGATTGGTAGTTTTAAAAATCTTGGGGTAACCTATTAGCTCGAACCACTCGCAGTGATTATATAATATACGAATAACACAAGGACCCTGCGGCTGCCAGAACTCTCAGCAACGACGGAATTATGTTAATATTTAAAAAAAAATGTAAGTTTTTTTACTATCCGAGGGATAACAGTTTTGTAGAAACTACTGGAACAGGGATTACGGCGCCGAAACATTATAATAAAAATAAATGGAGCCTCGTATGTAATACACACACACATGTATGCGTGTGCATATGTTTATACCCAGTCTATATATTTTTTGTGGATTATAAATTTAAAACAAGCATTACCATATTCATATTTGTGGGCTTATTCATGAAATATACATTCGAGCTTTGTTGGAAACGTATTAAAAAAAATATGTAAGTTGTAGAGCGTCTTACAAGGGATGGGCGTAATCCCGAGGCTTCAGTTTTTAAACGAGATTTTTTTTTCATCAAGTTTTCAATTATTTCCCCGTGTACAAATTTGCATTATGCGTATATTTTGGCAATGTTATGTTCGCGTGTATAATCGAAGTAATATTAGTGTCGAAAATTTTAGATTTATTAGCGATGTAGGGCAATTTATCCCGGCAAATAGGCGAAATTTTACCGCATGGACGAATGTGCTCCAGTGACTAATTGGGGTGAAGTTTAATGAATGGGCGCCGTAAAATATTAATTCGCATTAAAATTAATTCATAGAGTGTTATTAAAATTAATTTTCAAGGTTAAAAACGCTCGTTGAATTAATTAATATGTTCGGATGCCGGTTAGTTCATTCAGGAAAACGCTATCCGGCGTGTGTCGTCTTAATTCAGAATTATTATTTACGGCAGGGGTCGTCAAGTTTTCAAATCTGTGACCGAATTATTAATTACGTCTATCATCATCATGACCAAAAGTGTGCGAATGTATACTTTTTCTATCAGAGCTCCTTCAAAAACGTAAAAAACGGGTTCCACTGTATATAATGTTTTTAAAAGAACTGATAAAAAAAACGTAATTAGTGGGAAAACGTAAATTCTTGGTTAGAATCCGGGTATTAAATACAGTGGAACTCATTTTTTACTTTTTTGAAGGAACTGATAAAAAAGTATATTATATCATTTTTAAAAGGGTCAATTTGATTTGCAAAAAGTTGTATTTGAAATGCAAAGAGTGTATTTGAAGTAAAAAACCTGTATACATTTTTGTATAGCCGTGTATAACAGTCACAAGTTATTCTTTCTTAACTTTTTAAAAAGTATAATAAGAAACGAAAAGAGAAAACAGGCATTTAATATATAGAAAAATTAATGTAAAGATAAACTGTAATATACAAATAAAAGTATAAGAGAAGAAAATAATAAAAAGGCAGAGTTGATGTAAAAACTACATATTAATAAAATATATTTAAAATGAATCGATGATTTATTATCTATTCTATTTTTTTATTCACACGAGTTTGATTGAAGGCAATTCTTAAACATAAGTACAGTAAGTCCTCAACTTACGCGTAAGTCGAAAATTCACAAAATTTAGCATTTTTGGCAAATAATATGTTTTAGTTTCAAAGGATAGGTGAAAGTAAATAGATCTATATGTATGAAAATATTATTTATTCCATAACAGAATCTACATACATATATTTATGGATGAACTACTTCAAGTATCGATCCAGTGTTAATTGTCTTTTAGTTCTTTTCTTTTCTTCATATCGCATCCGATATCATTTATTCACTGCTTTTGTAAATTTCGCAGATCGTACGGCATCAGGGTCTTGAGCTTCGAGACCAGCTAATCCATCCCGGATCATATTTAAATATTCACCCATCGTCGCAGTTTCAAATTGCTTGGGTTGTTCAATTAATTCCTCTTTTTCTGAAAAAAAAACTTCTTTTCGCACGTCCTCAAGTTCCATAAATACGTTGCTCATTTCCGCTGAATAAGCAACGTTAATCAAACTAATAAAATCCTCTTCCTCTAGATTTAAATTTAGTTCTTTGGTTATTTCAACAAGATCTTGAATAACTACGTCAACTTCCTGACGTTGCTGTACTACTTATTCTTCATATGTTACTCATGGTAGATATTGCAACTTCATTCCAGACATCACCAATATTTTGAAAGTCCGAAATCGCACAAATCGAGGACTGGCTGTATAAAAAACATAACAAAAAACCTTAAAATAATATCAACAAAAAAATTCAAATATATTACCAAGTTTAGGAAAACATTTTTTTTTAAATTTTAATTGTTTTTAAATCATTTTAAAATGAGTTGTAAAATCACAGCATTATAAAAAAGAACTTTCAGTAAGATCTGCCCTAAAATGCTAGCATTATTTTTCTGGATGCTTATAATTTAAGCTTATTTTTGCTGGCGAAAAACATTTATTTATTGAAACAATCTTAAATAATAATCAACAAAATATTTTTTTAACACTTTTGCCAGCGTAAAGGCAGTTGTTCACTTTTGACACTAACTGCGAATGAGCTCGTCGAAGAAATTTTGATTACTTTTCGGTCCCCCTAATATAAGATCCGTCATAGCTTGTAGGTAATAAACCACGGCACTCTATATTCCCATGAAAACCATGTCCATGGTCCTCCATAAGGGGAATCATACACATGGTCACGTTCCTCAGAAATGAGGGATAGTAGATTAATAGTTTATATGAAAAAAAAGAAGTTTATAGTATATTAAGACTAATAAATACACTATTCAGTCTGCTGTATGGAATTATTAAATTTCATCAAGGGCAATTATATATTGAAGATTAATAAGATATTATTGTACATCTCAAATTTTCGTGTCGACGGTCACGTCTCGGGATTAAACGGTTCCGAGGCGAAGTTAAAATTTATTAGTGCAATGTGACTCTATTGTTTATGGGCAGAATTTGCTTTCAGTGTTTTCCGCCTTTATGCAGATTCGCCCCTTTCTTCCAGATGTTGCCAACCTATTATATATCCGGGGCCCGCGGTACGTATACATATTTGAAAGTCGTGTATTTGATGTAGAGCCGGCCCGCTTCTGCTCTTATTGCTCCGGTCACGTAGGCAGTTGCTGCACCATCCTCTGCCCCTATTGAATATTTAAAACGCATTTTTTCCCTCCCCGATATGAATTTATTGCGCAAGGATGAGTTTGGACCCGGCCGACATAACTTGCATATGGTCCCGGATTAATAATGCATTTCTCCGCATGCATTCTCAGCAGAATATCACAAAAATAGCGATCGGAACTCCGATTTCGTCTGCACGATTGGCACTCGATCAGCGGATGTCACCGCTGGCTGTGTCTATCAGAGATGGGACTCAACAGTTTGTTTGTTCTGCAAACACGGAGACAGAGAGCAAGCGCCTCCTCTTCATATAATCTTTTTTGTTCCGTGTCTGTACACATACACAGCATTCACCACTCTGGGGAAATTGTTTTTGCTTGGCAACAAATTTCCACGCTTTCATCAAGTGGTTGTTTGTAGAAACTAAGTTTATGCAGACACTCAAATTTTCTCAACTGATCTGTTTAACGTTTTGCTTTATTTACTGTGCACAGCAAACCGTGGCGAAAAGGCCGTACGCCAACGCAAATGGAAATTGGAATAAAATGTAAAAAGGTATAGAGGTAATATTAAACAACTATATACTAGCTCAGGGGTGAGAAACCCGCGGCCCGCGGGACGTATGCGGCCCACCATACTTTCTCGTGCTGCCCTTCAAATATTTTATATTTTGTCTTTTAAAAATTCCTACATCTCATTTTACTCCAGCCTTATCCCGCAGCCCCATTATACCCTAGGAGTAATTATAGTCTTTTTCCACATATATCTTTCGCCGTTTTTTAAACTGATCTATCACAGGAGCTCGAAACCAATGGTGACGACCGATGGGGTCTATTTTAGTATGAAATGATTGTATAAAAATGGACCCCAAGCATTGTTGAATTTTTCGACAATACCTTGACATTTGTTTTAAAAATGGATTATTCTAACAATAAAAATAGTTATTCATGATATGCTTCACAATTTGGTCAATATTTAAGATTTTTTACTAATTAATTTGACGCGACTGAGGGACGTTCCCGAATCGTCAAATTACTGTGCGCACTTGCACATGCGCGATGTTTTTTCTTGTTCGCATCCGGTACGGAGCGAACAAAAACAAGCGTGGCAACTACAGCGCATATTGTTGTATTTTTTTTTCGCATTTGCAGACAATAAAGTTCATTGATAATTCATATTTATTCTTTAGACTTTTTTAGACAAATGCAAAAAGTTTGGGACATGTAAGGTTTATATTAAAAGAGCTTGGAGTCTCAAACAGACGCCATCGGCACGGCTAGGTTAATATTATTTCTATTAACGCAGCATTTTTAAATCTGTGGCCCGTTGTAAGAAAAGGTTGCTCACCCCTGGTCTATAGATATGCTTTTGTCATTGCAGACTTCTATCCATATCATAAGAGCCCTTTCCATATTTTCTATTATTACTGAACGTTTACGCGTCATATTTTTCTTATTTTTTGATTCGACGATTTTTTTTGAAATCGTGTTATATAAAGCTTGTTTTACAAAAAGAGGCCACTAAACATCAACCGTGTTGTATAAACCTGTGTTATACGAGGTCAATGTGTATTTCTATTATTGAAATGTTATATTTCTGTATTTTTTTAATTCTTGGTTTATTTTCTTAATTATCATCAGTTTCTTAGAGGCCCGCACGACATTTTAAAATTTGTAGCTGGCCCGTTGTAAAAAAAGGTTGCTTACCCCTGTACTAGATTGTGTTTTATTTTCAAAATAACAATACAGTTCAAGATAATGGACCAATTACATTAATTTAATACAGATTTTTACAAATTAAATAAAACCATGGCGGCAATATGTCTCTACTTATTTGGAAGATGGTAAATACAAAATTAATTGAGATTAGTGGTTTTAATATATCGTACAAATCTGTTAAACCATAAAAGATGATTGTGCACTTATGATTCGTTCCAAAGTCTATCGCAGGGGTTTTCAATATTTTATCTCGTAGCACAATTAAAAATGAATCAGTTTTTATAACTCGGAATTGATAAAAGTATTTACGTTTTTAGTAATAACGTTTTTAGTTATTAATATCATTTATTATCGAAATACTTGTTGCGTATAAATATGACTTTAAGATTGGAAAGTTCTATCGCTTTTTTAACCACTTAATGAGCGAATTGTTTTTGCAAAAACGTTCCTAAAAAATGTATTTTTTTTGTTTTTAATTTGAAGTACATGATTTTATTAAAAACATAAAAATGTTTTTATATTTTTTTCAACCCTTTTCGGTCCATTTTTTTGCACTTTTACGGAAAAAAAAATATATTTATGTATAGTTTTCAAAGTCGTAAAATGCATTGAAAATCTATTATCAGGCTATAGCAAAGTTAGAATGCAATTGGAACAAAATAAGCTAAAGTGTGATCCTTTCATAATTGACGAGAAGATGCTAATAATAAAACTGTGATTTATTTAAGCGCGCATCTGGCTTCACACGAATGCGCGTGAGCGCGGAAATTGTAACGCTTCTGCTTGACGCGTATTCGTGTCAACGCTCAAGAAGTGGTTAATACAGTCAAACCTGTTTTTGTGCAATTTTTTTGTCAGCAAATTATATTACATATGTATTGCATTGCATCAGTGATGTCTAACCTTTTTTAAAAGTTGGTAAAATTTTGTTTTATTTTTTTAATACTAGCTCGTGGGGTCACTTGAAAAGGTGAACGAAGGATAGGATTTTCATTTCCAAATCTCTATTGAAGATGTCAAGATTCGTCATAAATATTTTAATACTTTCAATCACCAATAATACGATATGATTTCTCTGAAATGTTCTATTCAGTTGATTGATAAGGCTGAGTGATGCCACATAAGAACATTAACCTATCCGTGCCGATTTTGATTTTTCTCGAATAACTTCTTTAATATAAATTCTACACGTCCCAAACTTATTGTATTTGTTTAAAAAAAGTCTAAAGAGTAAATATTATAAATAATCATATTTTGAGTTTCATCGAGTGCGAGCGAAACGCGCAAATGACGCGTGTAGTGAGAACTCATACTGCAGCGAGACATCGCGGAGAGTATTGTCATTTACGCGTCATATTGATTACTTAAAAAATCCAAAATACCGACCAAAATATGAAGCATATCATGAATAAATATTTTTATTCTAAGAAAAATTAAATAATTAATTTCATCTGTAAATTTTAAAATATTATATATTGCGAAAATAAATCGCTGTAATTTAAAAACAATCAAAAACGATAGATTTATCCTATTACATTGCAAACTATTAAATTACATTACAATGTCTACTTTCCGGGGCTTGAGATCTTTCTCAAGTATTATTGTTTTAATATTTTAATTAATGATTTTTAAATATCTAAAATATATTTTAAAAACTGGTGAATATTGTGTGAAACACATATTCATTTCAAAAATAGAATCGCGTGTATTCATATATCAAAGTCGATCTCGATTATTAGTTTACATACAAAAACAGCTTGTTTTATGTGTTGATAACATTAATCATCACTAAAAATTCCTAATTTGTATTCCAATAGCATTATTATGAGTCATTACTCAATTTGATAATGACTGGAACATAAAACGTTTCGCTTTGCAAAAATGATGATTATCGCCGATTAAAACAGACGGCATTAACAATATAATTAAAATCTGCTTGATTCAGATCTTTTTTATATAAATAAAGACTAGAAATGTACATTGTATATGAATATTGAGATGGGATAAGTGAGTTATATTACTTGTGTGGCTTTCGCATTTTATAAGACACATTTTGCGATATTGGAAAATTGCAATAAATACTAAAGTGCATTTTAAAGCAGCTTATTTATTCTATCTACGTATTGTATACATTTTCCGTTGCATAATACCACTTTCAGCAGAGTATTATCGATCAGGCGTGTTCTGGAACGATGCAATATTGCCTCGGGATGCTGAAGAATGCACCGGGGATTTATTGCTTCATCGAAGATATCATTCTGCATCACGCAAACCTACAACAATGTGTTCTTTTCGATTTAAACATGCTTATATGTTTGAGTTGTTTCGTCCCCAGGTGAGCGAATAACGCGATAAACTCCGACCATGACCAAATCGAAAGGTTTCTATTTCATATTTAATATTCGTTGGTAACATTGCATGGTGCACACAATCTGGGGCGCAGCCTTTTCATGTTCGTATTGTTATTATATTTTCCTTTTCACGTACAACGGTTTGTTGACGATAACGCTTGTCAGAATAATGAATGTACGCGTTTTGACGTTTCCAAAACAAACAGTGTTGCCACGCTGAAAAATTCACGAAGGCATTGCGTGACACGGCTCCATCATGCAAACCCACTTATTGCTCACAATATTTCGGATACATGTAATAAATGGGACGTTAAATCCGAATCGCAACGTTAATAATTGATTACGCCATTTTATTTATTATGTTTTTGTTATTGGCTCGGACAAATGATTGGTGCAGTTGTTGCTTTTAGTGAAATTGCGCGATGATTGTTTCGATTGGCATCGGCGGTAATGTGTGCTCGAGCCGCCCCGTGTACTTTATTTTAATTATTCATGTCTGCTTGAAAAGTTGGACGCCATAAAAATACATTTTTTTTCCATTTCGAATGACAAACATGACAGACGGCACCATAAAAAATGTCAATTAAATCTGACAACGGCAGCCTGTGCAAGTTGTCGTATTTTTTTTTTTGCGGACTCATTATCCTTTTTTTATAAATTTAATTTTCTCTTTTGATATTCAAATGACAGTTTTTTTTTGTTGCCTTTAATTGTTTTAAAATACGTGTCCCGGTTGTAAAAGACCGAAAAAATATTTATTTTGCTTGAATATTACATGTGATACGAAGATATTAGGAAAAACAATTTTATTTAATTTCATGATGTAATTTATAAAGTGCGACTGGCGATAATTTTGAATGTTAACTCTTACGTAAATAAGGCAAAACAATTATTTTATTACTACAGTCAACCCTTCTATAAAGTTGATATAGGGAAAAACGCTATAGAAAGTTAGGCACCCTTACAAAATTTGGGGTTAGGTTTTTTTAATTGTATTTTGCGATTTGAAGCAAATGAAACATTTGACCCATTTTTATATTTTCAATGACCTTGCACTTGTTTAGTTGGATAACAATAGCTCGTGCCTATAGGCGCGAGGGGGTATTGACCTAGAATATTTCTTCCAGTTTTTTCATTCGCAACAGATGTGCCACGGTAGTTCAAATGGACAGTTTTTTTAGTTATTTTTTTAAAAATGCTTTAACATATTATGAATAAATAATAAAAAATATAAATTATGAAACCCTTTCAGAAATATATTTTTTTTAGGATACATTACATATTAATATAAAATAAAAATATATTAACAACAAACAATAATTGAAGAAAGAAAAATAATGGTGAAAATTTAAATTCGGTAATTATACATTTATATACTGTGTACTACGTTCCATCGAGATTTTTTAATGCCAGTTGTTCAATTTCTTTATCATTTTAATTAATAACTGGAATATTTTACTTATTGTCGAAAACAACTTTTGTCTGAATTTCTTTTTGAATTTTACAATATGGGGCTTGACATATTTCTAATTGTTTCTTTAATTCAGTTAATTGCTCTGTTAATCGATCGTGTTTAACAACACATGTTTCTAAATCTTTAAACAACTGTAATCCTTTATTTAATCTTTCTAAACTTAAATTTTCATTGGATTCATGAAAATTAA